>JAHZNC010005254.1:0-16680 GCA_027744095.1 Zhuqinia jingwanae | reverse complement strand
ATACCTACCTGCTTGTAAAACTGATAAGGAAAGGGTGAACTTGTGGATATGTAAATTGGGGTAGATTGGACATTGGAGAACAAACCAATACAAAAAAACAGGATGTTGTTGGCTTCGTTCAAAAAAGAAGAAGAAGAAAAGTCTTCATCAGATTTATATATGAATACATGAATGTAAAATAAAAGGAGAAAAAAAGGAATGAAATTTACCCAGTCGCATTTAATAAGCTACATACATAGCATCGTGCACGTGCGTCATTTTTTTGTTTCTTCTTTTCTGCAGTTTATAAAATTTCAAAAAAAAAAAATTGGCTGGTTGATTTTAATTGTGAAGCAAAAATATTTGAAAGAAATATTTTTTAATCATCAATTATTTGTGGAAAGTTTACAAGTTGACACTAGCCATTTATTTTGTGGACATATATAGTCTCTGATTTCAAATTTCAGTGAAAATGGTTCCTATGACGACTCCAGTAAACAATGGGATCCCACCTAAGACTGTGGAACAAGCGAATAATGGTGCACGGAGTAGTATGGGGAAGAATGCTACTGCACGAACGGCTTCATCTGGATACCAGATGCAGTTTCATGGGCAATCCATGGTTAACTGTGTTTTGCAATCCGGGGAGTTACCAACTCACCACTAACTTTGGAGGCATTGGGAGTGGACCGTCTGCATTCGCCTACAACAACAATGCGAATCGTCAAGTTCGCTTCGCCGCGTAAGCATAAATTTTAGTTCAAAAATATATCCGTGATTTGTGTACTTATGATTGTATATGAGTGCAGATTTTGATTTTAATATTTTCATGCGCAAAGGTTACCCCCCGATTCGGAGATCCGTAGATTGAGCGTGATCCCACCTCGGATGCCGCATGTAGCTACACCCTATCCAGGAGAGCAGCCGGAAGACGCTACCCAGGAACGTAGCAAATATTTTGAAGATTCCAACTGATCCAGTTTTAAGTTATTCCTCCTAGTATTTAACCTTTACTTAAATCCAACTGATCAACAAAATTCCTTTTTAACGTGATGTGGGTTTTTTGAAATGAAATAAAATGTTCCGTGATAATGTTATATATTATTACCATGTCTTGTTGTTTCATTCTTTCAGTGTTACTGACCCTATTATGATTTCATATTATGAATTTCATCAAGCAGTGATATAGTTTGTATTTCAAGTAACTATTTTAGCATTATTGCATCATCATCAAAAGTCATGGAGAGCTCGCGTGAATATTATGGCCATACTTTCAAATGTCTAGACTTATTTTTGAGAGAGAAGGGAAGAAAGAATCATTTATTCATCAGATGCAGACCAAGAAAACATGCGGGCTTGAATGATATATTTAAAAAAAAGATTTGAAGTAAGATAGTATGAGGTTAACGTCACCACACCCCAATTATCATATTATTGTAGACTTTGAATGACATGATGACAGTAAAACTTTTGCAGATAATAATGGTGCTCATATAGTATCCGAATATGTACACAGACACGGGCAAAAAAAATGATGGAAAAGATAAATCAGAAGCGAATTCGACACATAATGTATTTGAAAGAAAAAGGAAATACGATTTATTGAATTATACACACACAATAACTTTCAATAATAATATAAATGTATGCCAATAGTTTTGTTTAAACTAAAATCTTAATTAGATGATAAATGTAATTATTTAACCTGTAACTTAAATCTATCACTATCATACCTTCAAAGGCAGGTTCAAATATATGGGTTTTAAAACTAAAATATAATTGAATGCTTAAAACTAGAATGTAATTGAATGCTTAAAACTATAATGTAATTGAATGATTAAAACTACACCATAATCGAATGCTTAAAACTATAATATAATTGAATGATTAAAACTATATTATAATTAAATGGTAAAAACTATAATATAACTAAATGATTAAAACTGTAATATAATTAAATGGTTAAAACTATCATAAAATTGAATGATTAAAACTACAATAAATGTGTATGTTAAAAATAATATAATCGAATGCTTAAAACTACAATAAATGTGTGTTCAAACTATAATATAATTGAATGCTTAAAACTAGATTATTATTGAATGATTAAAACTAGCTTAATTGTGTGTGTTAATTGCATGTTAAATTGAATCAAATGGGCCGACAGAACTACGTTTTGTGAAATTGGTAAAAGAAATCGGACAGAAACACAAGGTGTGAAAAAAGGAGAAGTAGAGTTGAAAGACTGTGAAATGGGTAAATGAAATTGGACGTCGAGACAAAGTATGAAAAAAAGAGAAGTAGAAGTTTAAAGATTGTGAAATTAGTAAATGAAGTAGGGCACAGATACAAAAGTATGTAAAGAGAGAGAAGCAGAGTTGAAAGACTGTGAAGTGAGTTAAAGAAATATGACAGACACAAAGCGTGACCAAAGAGAAGCATAGTTGAAAGATTATGAAATTAGTAAATGAAGTGGGACAGAAACATAATTTTAAAAAAGAAGAAGAGAGAAGCAGAGTTGAAAGAAAAAGAAGATACAAAATGCACAGAAACTTACTCTAAACTCAAAAATGTCAGCGGCAATTTACTAAATTTGGTTCAAGCTTCTTAAATGAATTATATGTAGAATAAACGCAAGCTTGGGGTGTGTGTTTTGGTATCAAAAATGCTGGGGCAGTAAGGCAAGTCAAAATTATCACATTTGCGATTGAAGTAAAAGGAAATGTCCAGCTTACTTGGGGGGTTCTCAGCCTTATCCCCAGCATTGATATCTTGATGTTTTGCCACTTTCTGAAGCATTTCAAAAGCAGTATACTCAATCATGCTTCGCTTACGAGTGCCATCCTTCTCCTTGTCATCTTCCAGTCGTGGGATGGAGAAGTACAGTCTCTCGTTGTATCCACTCACCATCGCTGTGACCTCAAGATCCCTCAACTGTTCGTACTCTTCCTCTCCAGCGTCAGCAGCAAAGGCCAGGGAAAGCGTCAGTTTGGCGAAAGTCAATTTATCCAAGGTGGCCTTGTCCACAGAAAATTTGATGACCCCATCCACTTCCATGGAACCCTCGTTGCATCTTGGCATTTCTGAAGTAAAAAAGAAGAAGAAGAATTTAAAAAAGAATTTCATTAAAAGTCTGCGAATGTAAATGATTATTATTATTTTTTAATTAAACTTCGAAATGCCATAGATCGTATAGTATACCTTAATTTGAGATTATATTAAAGTTAATATTGCAAACTTACGTTCAACTTTCAGTGCTCTGAAGCAAGCGTAGGCAGTAGTGTAATCTTGATCCCTTCGGCGAATCATGGATGCAACAGATCTGGTCGATTTTGAAGATGTGACCGTCGGTGGTACGCTACCACAATCGATAAAGTACCTTCGATATGAAATGGGCACTGGGTTGCTCGAATCATAGGGGATACTATCTACACTGTAGCAATATAGAGACCAAAAGCACAAAATGCCCCGAATTATACGGTAAATGATGTAGTGGTAGATCTTCATTGCGATGTTTTCTTATTTTACTCTGAGATTTGCGAATAAAAATAATTTTGAGATTTCGTAAGCGTTGAAACTTTTTGTTTTGCTTTCAGGTCTAAAAAGAAGGTAAGAGATTCAAGTTTTCTTCTTCTTTTTTTGCTTTGAGACTTGAGACAAAAATTTCTAATGATGTATTTCGAAAACGTTCAAAATTTCCGTTATGCTTTCAAATTTAGAGAGAAAAAAGAGGATGATAATTTTACTAAAAGTTCACAAAAAATCTTTTTTCTTTGTGGTTTGAAAATAATATTTTCAGAAGAGGATTTTCGTAAAAGTTCAAAAAAAGATTTTTTCTTTGTGGTTTGAAAATAATATTTCTTAGTAAAAGTTCAAAAAAAGATTTTTTTTTTGCTCTAAAGGTTTGAAAATAATTATTTGAAAGAGGAGTATTTCAGTTTTAAATGTTAAAAAAAATTGTTTGCTTGAAAAATTTGAAAAGAAAACTTCCCGCTGGAAGTTTTCGGAAAATTTGAAAATATTTCTGATTTATAAATTAATTTGAAACTTGTGTAAAAAAATGTAAATTGGCTTTGTTTAAAACACCCCGTCCAAAGACAAAGGTTAGAAAAGAAAGAGCTCGTTTGCAAAAAAAAATGTGTTAAGAAAGGCACTAGAATAAGATCAACAAGAGCAAGTGATGTCGGCAGACTACTGACTTGTGACTTGACACGGCAAAGATGCACAATGCAACTCTTCTCCAGTTGAGCCGGAGAGCCCACTATTTATATGAATCCGTCAGCATATGACATAACAAACAACTCAACTTGTCCATGCAAAACACACAATTCAATCAAACCTATCCTCATGCTATGATATACAAAACTGTGCTCTCTCTTTGGCAATATATGCTGTGCATAATCCATAAATATGTAATGTATATAATAAGATGCTGCATTTTTTTATCCACTTCCAAATTATTCAACATATGCCTCTTTATACATAAAACATATACCTTCGAATATATGAGTTTTTTTTTTGCATTTCGTCACATCGCATTCATATATATCATACTTCGTCCAGACTATTGCTCAACTTTTTCATTACTAAAGCAGAGAGTTGGAGGAATTATCATCCAATTTTTTGACAATAGAAGGATGATGACTGCGAATTTCAATTCTCGGTACTTTTATTAAAAATGATTGTAATATTTAAAATATTTTTTGGGATGAGGAATTCTAAATCGGATCTGAGACCAATGTCCGAAATGTATTATTTCTTTTAAATGACATACAACATACCTTTCACAAAAGCTTGAACCCAAGATGCTCAAACGATTGATTATGTAAAAAAAATCTTTGTAAATCATACTCATCATAATAAACCTAACACTTTTTGGCTAATGATATGCATTTTGTAAGGTACCTGTAAAGGAAAATGCCTTAATTAGCTGAAAACATTCATCATGTCCAAATGGATCTTTAATTTTAAAACAAAAAATTAATCAATAAAATGCCCTCTTTTTAAAAACAAAAAAATACTTTTATTATTCCACTTATTACTCCAAAGTCCAAACTTACTTGTTATTGAAACAGGATGTAGGAATTTTTTTAATTTTTTGCTGCACAAAAGTATTTTGTATGAAAGAAATCATTACTTAATAGATTTTGACTTGAAGGGGATGCAAAACTAAAATACATTATTAATGACATTTTTGTGACGACACAGCTTATTGACGGCTCCAAGAAACTTTATTTAAGACAAAAAAAATATCTCAAACTAGATTTAAAAAAGAAAATTCCAACAAGCCTTTCGTAGAATTATATCCAAAAAAAAATATATGGAAAGATATTTAACCGTGAGCAACTTAATTCTTGAAATTGGTATCTTACAATTAGATCGGCGCCATTCAACTCTACTTCGTAATGATAAACTATGGTCACTTTCCCCAAATGCGGATTTAGTAGCTGGCGACATAAATATTTGACTGCTTTTTATTTATTTATTTTTTATATATTAGCACCTTCAAACCCAAGGAAAGTTTGAAGTCGACAACAACTCAAAGCTGAATGTATTAAAGATATTTTGCATAGATAATGTTATATAATTTCATTTGGCAACTTGTGTTCTACCTCATTTCTGTTATAAAATCCTACATACCTCAAGCGAGGAATGTTTGACGTTGTGTAGCGAGCGATTTAAATATTAAAGCAAAAAAAAAACTAATAAATAATGGACTGCAAATCAGTCATGTGATTAGCATAACTTGGCGCCTGCTGGATTCTTCTTCAAACTTTGCTGATCTTGTTCGTCGTAAGACTCCATCCCCCGCATAATACTAACTGATATTTGTATATATATATCAATACATATTCTTACCTGATGATTTCCAACTTTTGAACTGAACTCGTGAAATGATCGATATGAACAAGGTTCATGGTTAAAGCTTATGAAATTTCAAGATAATTGGTTTGCTATTTTTAATGGAAAACAGTTTTTTGCTGGATGCGGATGAGCTTCTTACGTAGTTTCATAAAAAAATAAATAACTTTCCAGATAAAATATTTAATAATTCCAGAAGCCTCTTTTTGCAATATTTCACAAGTTATAAATGCACGCGTATAATAGATTTACTTACAAAATTACTTAAATAATAAATAATGATAATATATTCTTGTGTTGTAAAAAATATTTATTTATTTTTCCTGAAGATGAGTTCAGAGTAAACCTTGGAAAGTGTAATGCTATTTAGTTTTCTGAAACCTTCGATGATATCCGCCGTTGCCAAGAAATCGCATGCTGATCTATGTATCATTAATAATTTACGCCCCTCGTACTATACTTGCCCGGGGGAAGAATGCAGCTAACATTTGAACACTTGGTTGACACTACCCACCCCGTGATTTTTTAATTAAAATATACTTTAAAACTTTCCACATGTCATTTATCGTACACCTACACATACGACAATATGATCATTATCGATACTCTACCGAATGAATACGTAATTAATTTTGAAATTTTTTATTTTACGAATTTGCGAAATATGTTTGCTTCATATTTAATACCTAAAGTTTCCAACCTTGAGAAGTATATCATTTTGCAGAATTTTAAATGTGAATGAAAAGATCATGCCATATTTTGTGAAGAAATTGTTGGAGCCAAGATGTCGACTGCTGATAATACAATGTCAACCTTTTTGGAAATGGAAGAGTTTCTTGCTTTTGCATTGTGCAAGAAAATCAACTCCCACTCGGACTCTTCAACCACATAACTATAATTTGGCCTTGGAACAGGACAATTGGTAGCGAGTGCACGTGTGTGCTACTTTCCACTTTTAACGTTCATTATTGAAAAAAAATACTCAAGAGATTCGGTTATTTTCCAATGGAATAGAGATATCCGATGCTATTTATCTTCATACAATTAAAAGCAGATCCCTGTTACTATGCTGGGTCATTGTATGCAAAACAAAATAGATACACAAAGTTCCAAGGGAACAGATTTGGCTCCAGCAACCAAAGGAGCAAAGTGGTAAACATGACAATTCATTTTAATGCCACAAATATCCAGACTGTAATATGATGCATGGGTAATTAATATATATGTAAAACGTTGCTGCTTGGAGTGCAATGCAATTTGATTTTTTAATGCTGAATTCCTATGTTATTTTCTTCTTTATGTCTGAAAAATAAAATGATTGACTGCTTTTTTATACGTTTTGCTATAACAAATCAACATAATAATGATTAACGCAATGCATAATATAGTCAAAGTTTTAGCCGATGATAGGTTAGATGCCATACCAAAAACCCGAGCAGAAAAGAATTTACAAATATTTAAAAATTATTTTCCAGAAATTATCACTTGTAGCTGCTTGTTCGATATGGTTTAAAATTAAATGAATTCCTTTCCCTACATATAGGCGTAGCCATAATTCGATACTCTGGTTTCGATTCATGAATCATGATATCAGTTAATTAGTCTAAAGCGCATTAGACAATTTGTACATTTATTTTATCATCGTATCAAATATTAGTAAGGAAATGCCGACAATTTTAAATATTATTTTTGCAAATAGGCCAAAAAATATTCATTGTCCATTTAATATTTGTCGTACCAATATTGGTTAGGCTAACCCCAACCCTTCTACCTTAATGTATGTATGTGTGTATGTAACTTGTACATTCCCTTTTCTTTTTCCCAAGTCATTTTTTATCAGCACTTTACGTACGATACGACATACGACACATATGTACATATATCTATTGCAGGGAAAGGAACAGTAATATGTAATACATATGTACATTTATGTATATAAATATAAGTTGTCAAAGAAGGAGCCACCACCGACCATGACACTCATAAAAAACTCGTTAATGTTTTTTAATAACCGTATTGTTGTTTTTCGTTCGTTCAGTAGGTAGGATTAAGTTCCAGGTTTATAATATTTGCAAATCTACAACCATCATCTACAGCGATATGTTATAGTAGCATATTTTTCGAGACTTTTTGACAAAATGTGAAATGTTAGCTTGAGTATATACTAATAATAGTTTCTTGCATGTGCATGCATTTTCCAAAAAGTTTCTAATCAAAAATATATGTACATATATGCGAATCTACAATAAACCATCCACAATGTTACCCTCCGCTGTTACAAATGTGCTAACTTTAAACACGTATTATTATCTATCAGAAGGATTCAATCTTAACTAACTTACTAACAGACTATCATAGTTATTATTAACTACCTATTTTATATATATTCTTATCAAAATAGATTGCTTGGGCAGTTTAATCTGTTGCTGCGATATGTTCCCTTTCCGTTCATATGGTATCTATATTTTGGCACACTGGAAAAATAAAAAGCTTTATACGGTAACGATGTACGAAGTATTATTAGAATAATGTAAATACATACATGAATGTAAGTTTTGTAAGTAGAATTACTCTGGAAAATACTTCTTTGACGTGCTTCAATTTGGAGCCCATGTGGACCACAACAAGTAAATACCTACAAACATACCTTTCCAGAGTCGCATGTATCTATTTATGTATGTCGCAATTGTAAGCGAATGGCATTTGATGGTTTTAAAGATAAGAGCGCATAATATGTTATTACTTATGCATATATTCCAAAAAAAATTTGCAAATTCAATACTCAATGGTTTTTCACGTGTTCAACAACTTATACTTTATTATTTATTTATTTTTTGCTAAATTCGTACTTGACACAATACGTAGAAATACATACCAAATAAAAATCAATAAAATTATGTTTGTTTGCACATGAATTATGTATTGTGTTGTTTTGATTAAAAATACTTGTTGAGAAAATTGAGATCCATCATGTCGTCAGTGGTATTTTTAACTTTTTAATAAGTTCATTATATTACAGCAATTTGTTCTTTAAAAAAGAATGATCATTTTTTTTTTAAATTGACAAGTGTTTTGGTACATTAAAAAAAGAAAATCTTGCACATCACTTTATGGAAAATACATTTAAACATGTACATATTTCTAAAGATGAGCAACATTCTAAAAAAAATCTTCGTTTTGCAAGGTTTCTAAACTAAAATTAACTGGAAAGATAACAAAACACAATTAGCTGAACCTTTAAATACGTTCAATAGTATCTAATTAAAAAATAAATACATTTTACATTCATTCATAATATATCTTTCAACCTATTATTGATCGTAATGCTAAAAAGTAAACATTGTAAAATTTATTGTGCAACACTTTTCATCTTTCTAGAGCAACTGTTTCACGCTTCTTTGTAAATACAAGTCACTGTCTACTAACAACAACAACAACAACCTCTGTACTACTGCATACCTTGACATACGTAACTATGCTATACTAAACAACCACTTTCGTCATTGGCGTATATTTCTTTTGTTACCTGACAGGATTTTACCTGACAAAATATATTATTTTGAAAAATGCAAAAAACCGTACGTGACTTCTTTACCTATACCTGTTCCCATAAAACAATTGCATTCCCTGCTTCTTTTGCTTTCATTCCTCTTCTTTTTTTTGTTAAAAACTTCCAATAATGTGAATATGAGACTTTGTTCTTGTAATGCACGTACATTTAATTTTATAAGAAATATGAGCTACTTTAGTGAACTGTACTGTTTAAAAAAACATTAAACGAGACAACACGTGTACATATCTCAGCAATTTTCTATTGTTACGCTAGAGATTCTGTGTAGTACTCAGCAGAGAGACTATCTTTGGCATTGTTGATTATGTTTGCATAAGATTAAATGCACGAACAATGTTTGTCTACTGAACCGAAAAGTAGTTAGTAGTAAGCTTGAAATAATTGTATATATATACTTTTGTAGTTATTCAACTTTACTCAAACATTTGATGATAATAAAAAGAGCTATTATATGTATGTATGTATAATATATTTTTATGCAAGTCGCGATTAAAGTGTTTTGTGTTGTGTGTGTAAAATTAGTAAGCCTCAAAATAATAATAATAATTATTATAAGAACTATAATATTATTTATCTGCTTGTATGCATTTCTGAATTTTTTTCTTCTTCTGGTGCATGAAGTGCGTCAACTTGTTCATGGATTGGCAGAGAGAGCAGGACTTATTGGTTCCGAAGATGACCCTGCACACGCACAAAAAGAAATTAGTGTATTTTAAAACTAGCACTGACCTTTCTTTTGTTTTATAATCCATCTCCTACATCTTGACAAATTTACTTACGCGCAGATTTTTGACGCTTTGGCGTGCTAGCTGTTGGTGATGCGTAACCCCGTGTGTTTGACGACGACAAACTGGATGCTGTTGTGATAATTGAGGAGGAACTAGGCATCCATTGTGATCTAAACGAGTCAATGGGAGGTTCCGGCCGAAAGTCTGCTGCAAAACTGTACGTTGCACTATACGGTTGTGGGCAAAAGTTTTGTGTTGTACTGCTGTAATTTGGATATGCTGGTGGCAGTTGCGCATGTCCATGACTACCTTGACAACTGTTGGTACCCGTTGGCCAATTCACCTGTCAAAAATTTGCCAGTTATACTTCAATTTCATATTTATCACATCACCCCAATTAGACCATTGTTTCACTTAGCCTGGTATAAATTGTGTACTGATGTATATGGATATTCATGATATCAAAATTGTTCAACAGTGTTCTTGAATGTTTTAATATTCTTGAACTTTAGTTTGTAGCTTGCTTGAATATTTATTGACAATGTGAAGAAAAAAATCAAACGTATACCTGGTGTTGAAGTGCCGCATCCGGCGGCAGGTATCCCATTGTCATATTCATTGAGACGTTGACACTCATTGACGGGAATGGAGCTCCAAAATTTGTCGCTGGAGGTCCACCATGATTCGGCACAAAAGATTGCTCAATGCAATACGTTGGGGAGTATCCATTTGGTGACAAAAGCTGAAAAATTTAAATTAATTTCACTTCTTACTACAAATGAAGAATACAAAATGGTCCGCTTGTTTGTTCACTTGAAACCTTGACGAAAAATACGTGCCATTTAAAAAAAAATTTGCGGCACTTTTAAAAATATACTTTACGTTAACATTTTTTTTTGCCGTTTGTTCCCTAAAAACCAAGTTGGAGCCTACTAGATCTGCTTGCTTGTTGTTAATTGTTATATGTTTTTTTTTTAATTTGGTGTTGAAATTTCCTCTCTAGATCTAGATCTTAACTTTTGGCTTTGATTTATTGAATCGAATTTGGTTCTTTTAGAGGTAATACTAATGTAAAATTTCAAAGTATGAAATGACACGTATTTTTCTTCATTGTTCGTTTTGACACCCTCACCTGTTGTGACTGAGGGTAACTGGAGTATGGCATGGGTGACAACTGTCCTGTAGCCTGAGTGGCACCCACAGGCGGTGACGTTTTGAAGGAGAAAAGTACGTCGGATAAATCACTTTTCTCTCGAAATAATGAGCTTTCCCTACGCAGCCACATTTTCAAACAAATTAATGAGTTATAAATAACCAGTTTACAAAATCATTCAATAGATATATCTACAATTTACACTCTAAACATCTATAAATTATAATGCAACTACACTTTAAAATAATATAATTTTTCTTCTTTTTTTTCAAAAAAAAAAAAAAATTCCAATAAAAATGTGCAAGAACACATAAAAAAATACGCTAATAATATTCCTATTCATTTCTCTCCATGTTGCTTACTTGTATGGGTTTGACGGAGCGAAAATGCTGGGAAGTGGCTCAAGCTCCAAAGGAGGCAGCGTAAAGCTGGCCATATTAGAGTTATTGCTGAAGATTTCATCAGAATTGGGCGAGGTGAGCTCCCCCGACCAACCTGGACTGTCAGAAAACAAGGCATCCATTCGGATTTCAGTCTCTCTTTTTATCAATCTTTGCGCAGAGGTTGATATTTCATCTCTCAGTGGGAAAGTACTTCCTTCTTGTCAACAGATTCTTCCTTTTCCAGTATCACCAGTAGTAGCAACAGCAAAAACATCATTTTCCTGATCTCTCCTGCTCACTCATCAGCATCCATTCGCATCACATATATTATAGTTTTTATATAATTCTATATCACATAATCATAAAGAAAGACAAACAAAATAGTTTCTGTTTATTATTATCATCATCATCATCATCATTTATTATATGTAGTAAGTGTGGAAGCAGCATCACATATATAAGTACTACTATAATATATTACACAGCAAATGATGCAGCATCTCTTTTCATCTTTCTCCTTTCATCATCTCTAAACGTGGTTACATTATGATCATGCTCACATACACACAACAGTAGAAAGTGTTAAAAAAAACTAGCAACAACACACATTTCACGGAAATTACCCGTACCACTCATCTCATTGTTTTGTGTGGCATAACATAACCTGTATAATATATAGTATAATAATCAGTAATCACACTACATCGTTTTTTGTGTGTGTAATATTATGTCACTGTGCATGCATTACAACAATATACCATTTTCACGATACAGCAAACATCATAAATTGAGTCATTATAATTATACTTGCTACATGGTTGTAAATATATTATACTTTATATTTTATATGGAGGAGGAAAATGTTACGGAAATAGCATTTTATTCCTGTGGTGTAATCGATTTTCCCTTGTTTTCCTACGAAAGGAAACAATATGTGCACTTGTTAATGTATTATGTACTACGTATGTTTATGTGGGATCCACTATATACAAGGGGCTTGCAGTCAGCAGCAACGCAGAAAAATAGAGTGGCTCGGTGGGAGGCTACTTTGCTCTCTATTCAGCCAATGTGATGAAAAAGGGGACTGGTTTTATGAGAGAAACCTTTCCTTCCTGTGGCTCACTCTAACAAATATTATACCCAGTAGGGATGTAGGCATATCAACACAACTCATCTTCTTCTTACTGTCTTTTGTGTACTCGTTAAGCGAAGTACCATAATAATACCTAATTTTACGATGATGAAGAGAAGTGAGCCGAAGAAGAAAAAAATCTTTGAGGGTTTTACGTTTGTTGAATGGTGCTTTTATAAATTTCATTATAAGCTAAATACATCACTTGAAGGCTTAAAAACTCACTACATTTACTTTTATAATCATGCAAATGAAAATGACATAATATGTAGGTGTTTTCTTTTCCTCGTAATTTAATTTAAACTAAGGTTTATATTTAAGCGTGAGTACAAGCATATTATATTATTTTTATTGTAATAATTGACCGCTACATATTTTACTATTTAATAATCCGGGCTACATAGTCCACTAGAAAGTAAGGAGATATATGTACATATAAAAATATGAATTAGTAAATTAGCGAATAATATTTCTATGGACCAAAATAAGGTGCAATTTCAAACACTTCAACATTGTCGACAGGATTTCGACCAGATTCGTGAATTCAAGATTATGATTGTTTAAAAATATGTTTGTAAATGCAGAAATGTATTTACATGTTGTTTGTTTTCTGTGCCTAATCTACATCAGCAATAGGTGATAAGTAGTTAAATGACACACCCATGTATACATTTACGAAAAAAAATTATCGTTCAATGAATTGCTAAACCTATTTATTTTCATATTCAGCTTATTACTTCACATAAAATGGTATCGAAATTATAAACTCATGCGCACCGCTTAATGCATCTGTGGTTAAAAATGTTGGTGAAATATATAGTCAAATCCCTTGAATGGTTATCATTCGTGAAAAACATGATCAATTAAAGATTCTTGCTGCTCCTGATATATTACTGCATATTATTTGCAGATTGTTTCACACTTTTTCTTCATCTCAAATTGTATTTAATAAGCTGCAGTTAAACAATATAAAGTAAGTATTTTTATAGAACAAGTTGCTATGCATATTATGCGAGCTTCCTAATTTGTCAAGCTACTAGAACAAGACTTTGTGAATAATTCGTATACAGTAGATTAAAAAAAATATCAAGTTGTCCCGTGTATTTTTGTGTATGAGCGAGAGAGAAAGAGGAGTTATAAAAAGTGAGTTCACTACCGATTTTGCAAAGCCAGAAAAATTACTATTAGTAGCCAAAACGACATAATTGCATGTGTCAACGTGCAACTATTTATCTATTCAGTTGTACTGGCAACTTACAATAAGACATGCCTAAAAAAATTGTCATTACGGTAAGTTCATTTGACAAGTTCTCAATCAAAAACTTTCATTTTTACAACTCTATTAACTATTTTGCATCATTTCATGTTTTTAATTTCCAAGTTTCAATGATATTCTTTGAAATGAAAGGTTACATAGTACGTAACTATATTTTTGTAAGGATCATTTTCCACAATTAAAATATCGAGAGTGAAAATAATGCAATCAAAAAATTTCTTTGTGTGTATATTTAAAATTAAAATCTTCTGACTAAGGTGCACATGGACATATGTAAAGGGTGGATGTGTGTATACACTATTCATTCATTTTGCTTAAAATCTCCTTCACAATTTGACGCGTTTATGACTTGCGACAAACTTATGGTGGTGGGAGAGGTTTGCAGAGCATACTTGCCTGCTGCTGCATTCTAGCCAGACTCAACAGACAGAGAGATGGTTGTAAGAAATGAAAGCAGAAAGCAATGTAAGAAATAATACGACGTTGATAANGCAGAGCATACTTGCCTGCTGCTGCAGTCTAGCCAGACTCAACAGACAGAGAGATGGTTGTAAGAAATGAAAGCAGAAAGCAATGTAAGAAATAATACGACGTTGATAAAACATGCATAGACCAACCTTTCTATTTCCACAATTTTTCCGACAATATTTTACTTCCCTCTGAAAGCTTATAGCAACTTTATTCGTAATGGTATGGCTCTTCAATCTGCTCCTTGTGTTATTGCGTGTAGATAACTTTTTCTTAAAGCGAACAGGCTAAATTTTAAGTTGGCATAAAACACTAATTGGTTTCCACTGTATCACTTTTCTCATTAAATTAACACATATACAAATTCAACAATAAAAAAACTTCACAGCAACGACCTTGTTTGATTTTGATTACCTTACGTACAATTTTTTTTTTACTTTTGAACTTTTGAAATATAATGGCGTATGGCTTTAAAAAAATTTTTTTTTTTTGCTTATTTAATTATTTAAGTGCACTTTCTAACTTGACTTTTATTTCGCGGAGCTTTGTTTTCCTGAGAATGTCTAATTTAATATTATTTCTTGGTAAAAAATTTTGTGGTTGTTTGGTAGTGAAAAGCCGAGATGATAATGGCTTACCGGAATATGAGGCAGAAACAAAATCCTCTTAGCATGGCCAATGTGACAGTTGGAAAGCACAAGCCTTCATTATTCTTGTCATCAGAATGGGAGTAGTACGTACCAGTTTTAGCATTACGTATTCATCGTCACTGACAGCATGTAAGTATAAAAACAATGTCGTGTAATATATTGTGCTCTACCTACCACCAAGTACCCCGAAAAACAGAAGAGGACAACACAATGTGGCACATCATGGAATGACGGAAGAAAGATGGATAACGTGAATAACCGAGAGTCAATTTTCACCTATCTATTTAGGTATTCCTCCCTGCATGATGTCTGCCTATATTACCCCCAAAAAAAAACTCACCTTTTTTCCCATAAGTTACACTTCTTATAACTGGAAAATAAAAGTACATATCAGATTTAACCACGAAAAATGAATAGCGTACAAAAAGAGTCGATGGATCAGTTAGCGATATATATTTATATATATATTTATTTATATATAAACAGATAGATAGATAGATGGGCGGCTGTCGTCACTTTTATTATGTCATAGTGAATCACTCATTTATTTACAAGGAAGGTATAACCATTCATTCAGTTATCACACGAACATGCAGGGGTAACCTGTCTTTTTTTTGGTTTTTTAAAGCACACCGTCGTGTAAAAAACTACAAGTTAGAAATTTATACTTTACTTGCTCACATCACTTTTGTATACTCACACAACAAAAATGGGTACAGAATGAAATTTTGGGGTATAGTGCACACTTACTTCTTTCCGGAAGCATTTTTTTATTATATTATTCTATTGTATTACAATCATATTTGCTTTCACAATACAAACGACTACTTAAATAGCATTAAAAAAAATATTCAATATTTTATTAGTTACTTTTCTTAACCCGATTAGTAATAATCATAATTAGGCTGATATTAATTAAGTTGTAACATATTACGTTCTTACATAAAAAAATAATAAGAATGTTGTTTCCTTTCTGTCCTTTTGCTTATTTTGCAAGTGAATCATTCATTGGTAATGACCAACTTAGCATTAAAAAAATACGTACTACTATACTGGATGAGTTTGTGATCCGCTAACAAATTGCCATGTTTTGAATTCACTTTCTTTGGTTGACGTCGTCGACTGAAATAATTTTGTGCAACACAAGCCGCGCGTCAAGAAAGTAGGAGGAAAGGCTTAGACTTGGAATTCCATCGTGATTTCTCATTCCCAAAACTTTAAGGTGACAAGCTACACGCTATACATATTGTGCTAGTTTTTTGCAAAACTGTCTTTTGACGACATTATTCTTGTTCACATTTTAGTAAAGATGCACGTCAATGTTTTTTTTCACATTCTCTATCTTGAGCCGTTACCCGTACCCGATGACAACTGCTTTTCTGCTGATATATCATTGGTGATAATAGGATTATGTTGGTTATTGGGATACATACGATTATATGATGCCACCTTGCCCTTATGCTTATACTTGCTCAGTG
>JAHZNC010005253.1:0-19885 GCA_027744095.1 Zhuqinia jingwanae | reverse complement strand
TATTATTTATTTCTCATTTCTCATCGTAAAATTTTACTGGATTAATTGGATTTTACTTCATCAGAATACACATACTTCGTTTCACGCTGGTTTGACGATCTTTTACCAAGACTGCGACCTTATTTGTATGAAAATGGGGGACCTGTCATAATGATGCAGGTATTCATAAATTCATAATGCTATGAATTTAAGATTGAATGTTTTCAAATGTGTATTTGTCTAGGTTGAAAATGAATATGGCAGTTACGCATGTGACCAAAAGTATACGGAATTTGTGCGTGACTTGTTTCATCGCCATCTTGGAAACAATCTGGTGTTGTTTTCTACTGACGGTCCCTCAAAAGGAATGTTGAAATGTGGTAGTCTCCCAGGGGTAAATAAAATATCAACAAATTGACAAAACTTGTAATTTTAGTCATTTTACTCCTTCCGTTTTAAAAACATCCCGTATATTGCCCTAATTTACAACAGGTTTATCCCTCGGTTGACTTTGGACCAGAGTCTCCAAATGACATCAACTCTTCATTTGCTATGCAAAGACAATACGCTCCAAAAGGTCCTTTGATCAATTCTGAATTTTATCCCGGTTGGATAGATCATTGGCAGAAACCTCACAGTAAAACAAGTACAAATTCAGTGACCGCTGCACTTGATCACATATTAGCGATTGGCGCAAATGTTAACATTTACATTTTCCATGGTGGAACCTCTTTTGGGTTCGGGTCGGGTGCAAATATTGATGGAGGAATGGTTAGTTATATCTACCAAAATTTATTATATCTGTAATATAGCTGATTTTTTTGGTCCACTAATAATAGCAATTATCATTATTTTTTTTAGTATGACCCAAACCCAACATCATATGATTTTGATGCTCCCCTGACTGAAGCTGGGGATCCTACAGATAAATATTTTGGGATTAAAAATACAATAGCAAAAGTATGTCAACCAAAAACTTTTTACATACATTCCAATACATTAAACATATTTGCAAAATTAAACTCATATGTGCTTCGGTCGCTAAATAGTACATGAAGGTTCCCCAAGAAAATGCTACAATATCACTCAAAGGGGATTACGGGAAAGTACATTTAAGAAAACTATCTGGAATACATTCGGAGGAGTTTTTAACAATTTTTGGTGGATTCCGTACACACTCGTAAGCTCAATGAAACAAAAAATATTTTAAATAAATATATTTTTATATAAAAATGTGGGTAACCCAGTTTATACCAATTTATATGCGCTCCCTCCGTAGCAAATTACCACTTTCGTTTGAAAGTCTACAAGTCGCGTCAGGCTTTGTATTGTATCAAGTTCCAATTACTTTTATAACTTCCGATCCAGTATTGCTCTCTGCTCCGGACTTAAAAGACAGAGCATACGTTTATGTGGATAAGGTATATAGAAGGAATATTTCTTATTGAAAGTTGTAATTTACAACATAACTTTCATAAACATATTAATATGCACGATTTTGAAAATGAATGATTTTTAGTCAAATATTGGTGACAACTAATTGACTGATTGTTTTAATTAAAAACTGACTGTTCTTTGGATCATTTTTAGTTTTATGGAATAACATTTACTATTTTATGAATTAATCGGGGGATCCTTTTTGCAGGTTTTTCAAGGTGTCATATCGCGACAGGAAAGTATTTTTTCGATACCCATTATTGCAAGGAAAGGCCAAATAATTACCCTACTAGTAGAAAATCAAGGCAGAGTTTGTTACGGCCATGAAATTAATGAAAGCAAGGTGAGTGATCATCTAATTTTAATATTATTACGGTTAAATATTGATATTAGTGAACAAAATGATTTGAGTATGTTTTCGTGCTCAGGGCCCTGGAGTGAATGTGACATTAGGTTCTCAAATATTGACAAATTGGGAAATGTTTCCCATGGGCGAAATTGATGGCAAAAAGCTGACCAAATACAGTGTAGGTTTGAAATCAGGTGCAATTGACAACAAAGAAGATCCTCTGGTAGAGATTCGAAATGGCGGAAGTGGATCTTTTTACGTGGGCAATTTTTCACTTCCATCGGCAAATAATCCTATTCTTGATACATTTGTCAGATTGGATGGATTCTCCAAAGTAAATTTGTAAAAACGTTGTGAAATTTCTTTTGGTGTTTTTGTTGTTAACTTTAATTAATTATTACTATCCGTACCTTTTCAGGGAATTATTTGGGTTAACGGCTTCAATCTCGGAAGATACTGGCCAGTTGTAGGACCTCAAGTGACCTTGTATTTACCCGGCTCGTTACTTAAGCCCCCTCCACAAAAGAATACTTTTGTGGTGTTTGAATTGGAGAAGGCACCTGACACCTGCTTATCCGCAGTAGCCTCTTTATATGCAAGACAAAACAACGATACTAGTTGCTTCATCACGTTAACAGATACGCATGTACTAGATAGTCCCACTCCATTTCAAGCAAGAAAGCCGCTCTTCAAAAAGTTTAAATAATAAAACCCGTATTTTTATTAATTGTTTTTTTTTACATAATGATGTTTTACTAATATTACTTTAATAAAACAATATATCAAAACACTCGCTTCATGTTTTAACACAATTCATGTCATCAATTAAATATTTTATTTGTTTGAAATCATCACGTTGCTTCTTGTACTTTTATTAAAATACTTTCAAAAAAACACTCTCAATTTCATTGGTGTAAATATTATTAATTGAATGGCGATAATTATATTCAAACTGGTTTCGCTTGGTTCGTTGGGAGACTTACTAGTAATTGCATGAAAACAATTATCATCCTTTCCTCAGTATACCAGAGGCGCAATGATGAATGATGATGATGAACAAAGCATATTTTCTGAAGACTCTCATGTTGAATGTCATCGAAATGTTTTGGTACAAATGGCGGGATAGAGATACTTTTCGTTTTCATAAATGTAAGTATAGAGCTAAAAGTTGTTCGAACATGTAAACAAACATACCTTCAGTGTCAGTGTCGGTCACTCTCATGAACGCTAATTGGAAACCATTAAACAATTAACCGAGAAGCTTTAGTAGGTTTAGTAGTGTAGATTTTCTTTTGGACATTTAAAGCGAACATTTTGTAAGACTAAGTGTTATGTTTAAAGTTTACAAAAATATGAATCAGACGACAGAAGTGTGTAATAATTTTAATAGCTAAATGTTGTATCTCAACGTGCCACTTAATTGTAGGTGACAGGTGAAAAGGTTGAGCCGGAATCGAAACCAATCTGGGGTACGCTCCAGTCCCGTAGGGGAATCAAAGTGATCAAGATGGGGCTAAATTCGGATGAGGCGGTCAAGGAACTGGTGCTGGACCCCAATAAATTTGACAAAGCACCTGAAGATCACCGGCCTTACAAGTTATGAGTATTTAATCTATCATATTTTTAACTTTTGCATTTATGTATAACGTATGCGAGAAAATCATTAGCAAAGGGAGGTAATAATGGCCATTTTGTATATTTTATACGACCCATCAACTGTTGTGTCTGACAGGAATCAACCTACAGCGCAAAAGTATAATGGTATGTTTGAATTATTGAGGATGCATTAATGTTAAAAATAAAAATTATTATTATGGAATGGAGTTGACTTGTGGTTTTTTTTCGTGGATTGAAATCGCAGGGCCTTGTTGAAATGACTATAGTAGCCCGTACTGAAAAATTAAGTGCTATCAAAGTCAACTGCAAACAATGCAAAATTTACAAAATTACTGTGAACGACATTGAGGCACCCGTCTTCTATTACTATGACTTGACACAAGAAATCACCCCTAAAGACCTAGCCAACAATCAGTATAGTTTGGACCAGTTTGCTAATAGCCACAAAAAAGCCGTGAATAATGGTGATCCGGATGCAGGCGAGGGTAAATATATAATGTTGTTTTTCGTGCAATAGCATATGTTATTAGCTGTTTACTCGTTGACCTCAACTAAAATGGTTATTATATAAACAATAACTTTATTTTTTAGGGGAGATATATATTAAAATTCCACCCCAAGTGTCAATTTCTGTTGGTGAAAAATTCCGCCCGTTTAATGTCAGAATAGAATATGCCCTGGAGAACCCTCAAGCTGGAATGCACTTTTATGTTCCTGATGATTCTACTTCTCCTGAAGTAAAGATAACCACAATGCTAATTAGTTGAATATCAAATTGAGTATCTTTGCAAATACGTATATTTTGCAATACAATTATTTCAGAGGGTTTGATGAATCTTTTAAAATGGACATCGCGATTTTTACACGAGGTGATTTATATATATTTTTTTTAAATGTACAATTTATTTTTTCTGTGATTAAGCCATAAATGGTGCAAATTGTTTTACTAATTATACTTTTGCAGATTTTTGAATATTTCGAAGATTTGCTTGCCACCAGATTTCCTTATACGAGTTTTAAAAATGTTTATGTGCATGAAGCATCGGAGGAAATGATGTCATATGCATCCATGTGTATTTTAGAGTGAGTTAAATTATCGACTTGAGTGTTTCCGTAAACATTGTTTTCTATTTAGGTATTTGTTTTTAAAAAGTTGTGATTTTCTTATTTTTTCAAGCACTAACCTACTCCATACATCTGCTATCATTGATCAGACTTATATTACCAGACGTTTCTCAGCGTTGACTATAGCTGAGCAGTTTTACTCCTGTTTTATATCAATGCAACATACTGCAGATGCATGGCTTACAAAAGGCATTTCAGGATTTTTGTGTGGTCTATACTTAAAAAAGTTTTTTGGAAACAACGAATATAGACACTGGATTCACTCAGTAAGTTTACTTTTTACAGTAGTTAGAGTGGTTACTCTGACGAGTAGATCATTTTCAATTTATTTTTGCAGGAACTTCAAGAAGTTATCAAATATGAACAACAATACGGGGGAATTATTTTAGATCCCAGTACACTAGAGAAGCCGCCATCTCCAAATAATACTGCTTTATGCACAAACAGTAATACCTCAAATCAGCAGGCTCCACGCTCTAAGCAGGTATACTCCACATGCACGTTTTAAAATTTAAAATTCAGGTATTTTTGATGCCGTAATCCTAATTAGGTTTGAGGGGTAATCTGTGTTTCTATTTTTTGTGATTTTAGTCAACCGAGGGTGGAGATGGGGACTTTTACTTCTCCCTGAGTTCTCCACAAACTATATCGCCTTTGTATCAAAAAATGATGGCCAAGAAAGCTCATCTAGTTATTCGAATGTTAGAAGATCGAATTAGCAACAAACTTTTGCTCGAGGTAATATTATCTCCAAAGTAGGAAAATACCTGTCCGCTAAGGCTGCTTAATTTATTATGCGTGTAATATCTCACATGTAATGTTGTTGAATCCCTAGGTTTTTAATAAGCAGTTGTCTTTGGCCAGACTTTACGTAGCTCAATTGCAACAGCCTGGAAAAGGGTTAGGAGTCAGTGCAACTTTACCAGCGGTTACTGCACAGGACAATCAAGCTGCGCAAGGAGGTAAATATTAAAGTTTTTCATTTTTATTTATATCCGGTATCCACACATAGTAAAATATTAAAAATACAATTTTTTTACAGCTCCTGGAATAAGTTTGTCTACTCCAATGCTAATCAGTACGGCCTCGTTTAGAAGATCGATATTTACAGTAACGGGAAAAGATATGCACATGTTTTTTGAACAATGGGCCAGGCAAGGAGGGCATGTCAGATTTCACATGTCCTTTATCTTCAATCGTAAACGGTATTGCCTGAAATCTTTTAAATTGTGATCAAACCTTCTCATGTTTGTCAAATGTTAATGAAATTCGAATAATTCAATTAAACTTTATACTTGGTGCAGTAACACAGTTGAACTGGAGCTGAAGCAGGAATGTTTGCAACAATTAGGTGTCAGAAAATATGTGGGCCCCCTTATGGTTGCATTGCAAGAATTGGATGGCACTTTCAAACATGTTCTTCAAATTGAAGGAACTCATGCCAAAGCTGACATTGTATGCCATTCTAAAAGTAGGAGACAAAAGAAGAAAAAGATTCCGTTGTGTACTGGGGAAGAGGTCGACATGGACTTGAGCACAATGGAGTAAATTAATTTTTAATTTTGCTAATCTAACGCTAAACGTTACAATAATAATGTAATTATTATTAGGGTTGAATAAGATGTTTTAAATGAATTTTTATACTCTATTGTAGTGCGGACTCTCCAGTTCTTTGGATTCGTCTCGATCCCGAAATGACTTTGATTCGTGCAGTAGACACAAGGCAGCCAGATTTTCAGTGGCAGTATCAGCTCCGCCATGAAAGAGACGTCACTGCACAAATTGAAGCCATTGGTGCATTGGAATTGTAAGCCTTGTTGTTACAGATATAAATAAAATAATTGACCTTTTAAATGTATTAACGTAATGTTCTCATCAATAGATTTCCAACCCAGCAGACCAGAATGGCTCTAACAGACTTGATTGAAAATGAACAAGCCTTTTATAAAGTCAGGTGTGAGGCATGTTATTGTTTGACTAAGGTATGCCCTTGTAAAGTTAACTAACTTGAGTTAAATTAGATCAATCAGTTTATTTCAAAGTCCTGCAGTATAATATAAATATGAAACATTATATATAGATTGCTAACTCGATGGTATCAGGTTGGACAGGTCCACCTGCAATGCTTCCCATTTTTAGAAAGTTGTTTGGATCCTTTTCTTGTCCTCAAATTGTGAAGCAAAATGAGTTTTCTAATTTGCAGCATTACTTTTTGTTAAAGGTTGGCGCATAAAATTACGTAAAAAACGAACTGCGATCGCCTACAATATTCATATCATTCATACATATTTTAATTTTATTTCGCAGACAATACCAGTGGCGATGGCGTCACTACGGAATGTTCATGGAATTTGTCCTTCAGAAGTTCACAAGTTTCTTATTGACCTGTTCAAATTCAACGATAACTCGCGTAATAGGTTTTCTGATAACTATTACAGAGCAGCACTTGTTGCTTCATTGGGTAATACGGTGACCCCCGTAGTTTCTTTACTTCAACCAGGGTAAACTTTCTGGAATTTACTTTTAAATGAGTGTAGGTGGGCAATTTAAAAACAAATGTTTACTGTTTACAGTATAAACCTTTTTTTTTGCGCCAACAGAACTGATATCACTGCTGAATCATTATCATCTGATACCAGAATAATTATGGAAGAAATATCCCGCTGTTTAAATCTTGAAAAGATGCTACACTGTTACAAATTTACTGTGACCATTGAATGCTTAAAAGCTCTAAGAAAATTGCAAAAGTTTGGTCATTTACCCAATCATGTTGATCTGTTCAAAGACTACTCTTATTACGGACAGTTTCATGGTAAGGTGTAATTTGTAATATTTTTTGTCGTCCAAAATACAACAAATAATTTTTTTGCTGTTTGGAATCAAAAGTTTGACTTTTTTGGAAAATGTTGTGTTTAATTGTGATTAGATGTTAGAATTGCTGCGCTAGAGGCCATTGTTGATTACACCAAAACTGATGGAAAATCAGAGGACGTTGACTATGTTTTTGATATACTAGAAAATGATCCAAGTCCAAGAATGAGACATGACCTAGCCAGACTCATAGTTCAATCTCTGTCGGAGAAATTGGTAATTTTTAAATATTCGGTTACAGTAAATGTAACTGAATAAATGACTCTCATGACTTTAAACAACTAATTATACTTTCATTGTAGAACGATCGGAGAAGTAAAACAAAATCACCATTCCATGACAAGTCAGTAGCGTTAAGAATTTGGAGGAAAATGAAGTAATTTTACTTACGCCATTAATTTAGTTTAATTATTTTGTTTTTAAATCCTGTATTGAGTAATGTAATAAACTTTTTAATATTTATAGTTATGATCTCGGGAACGATGCTCAGCTAAGATGTGATCTAGTGGACCTATATTTTATATTGTTTGGAACCAAAAAACCGGCATGCCTTATGGATGAAACCCAGCAGCAACTATGTGAAGAAATATCTTCTAGGAGGAAGTCTCCAATTGTTGTGCGAGAAGATATTGACTCCTTCAAAAAGGTCATCATTATTTCTAATGATAATCCAAAAATATTTGTTTATAAATTCTCTATTCGAGTTTTTTTTGCCTCGTGTAGGATGTTGTTGTTGAAGAAATTATAGAAATTGAGCAACCAATTTCTTCGTCTCACATATTGACATCAAAGCATGAGTCAGCAGCATCTGATAATTCGGCAGAGCTACCAGATGCTCTGGACAACACACTCCCAACTTCTTTCGAACCAGAAATGTTTAAAAATGAAAAAGAACTTTCCGAAGCGTCACGAGAGCTGAAGGAAAAAGATGATGGCAAAATTCGCGATACGAAGGATTCAGAAACTGAGGGTGGAGAATCTTCATCCCAACACAAGAAACATAGTAGTGGCCATCATCATCATAGCAAGGTACCTAACTCAGTGTTGTTCATTGAGCACATTTTTTTTACAAGTTCATATCTTTGCAGAAAATCAAAATTCATCAAGTAATTACGTCAAATATCTTGTTCTTTCAGGCTAAGAAGAAGAAAGATAAGAAAAAGAAGCACAAACATAAACATAAACATCACAAGCATTCTCATGAGCACAAGAAAAAGGTGAAAGAAGAAACGCTCAGCTCGGCTAGTTCAGCGAGTAACAGTCCAGCTCATACCTAATGCTCCATTCTAATTTTGTACATTTTGTGAAATATGTAAACTTTTATATAATGTATACTATTCAGCATTTATTTTTAGGCTTAGCGATTTCGTTCAATAAATTGAATGCGTCAGTAATAATCTACTTAACTTGAGATAACTCTTTTTAAATTATTTGCAACTTTCAAAAGTCGTCGTTATAAGTATATGTTTTACAATAATTATTATACAAGTTGTACTGTTGGTATGTGCTCTTTAGTGGAAAATATTTCTTTCATATTACCCCCTGAACTCCAGTATCTTATTTCCACTACTATACTGTCTATCTATAATCCCTCTTTTCTTTCCATGCAATCAATTAGAGCATAAAATATTGTGACATTGTGCATCATGAACATTATTTATTAATGGCACAAAATGACGCGTGAGGCTTCAGGTTTGTCATATAATACACACATTACACTTATGAGTGCTTATTATTTATTGATCTGCTTTATTTATTTATTAGAAAGATAACTAAGTATGTTGTGCAATTCATGAGCGGTTATTATGTTTAAAATGTTTATCACTTTACACGTGTATTTTTGGTCGATTTATTGCTCATTTACCCAGCTAGCAAATTCCTTGTCCAAAAATAAATTGTTTATTTAACAACATAACATTGATACACATGGAGAATAAATCATTCATTCATCTGTCTTGTCTACATTCACCTATTTTATGTCTTTAGATTGTAATTCCTCTTATGTGCGCATATTGTCTGCTGCGCAGAATCGCATAATATGCATTTGAATGAAAACTTACAAGATGATTTTAATGATTATTTCGCCCAATTTATCTGATTACCGATTTATGTGTGGCTTGACTGAAAGTAGGAGTAGAATCCAAACACTTTACACAGCATAATCTCTAAACTAAATAGTTTGTTGATAGTTGTTGCATAATCATGAATCCTGACTGGTGGCTTGTTACAATGAGACCATTATTTTTTTCGCCATTTAGCTGATTTTTTTTAATGTACCAGTTCCAGTGTAATTGACTTACCTTATATAACCATTCTGTATTTAGTATTTATCTCTTGATCTCATACATGATGATGTACTAGAGATTCTATATACTATTTGGTATATTCGCACTTCCCAGCAATCGTAATCGCAATATCGCAAAAAAAATTCACAGCAACAGCAACACTGTAATACTTTTTATACAAAAATCTGTGTAGGTAGGTATGCACAGTTTGCACATACACACACTCTCTCTCTCTTCCCATTCCATAATATCATCCAATTCTCCACCGTATCGTACAGCAATATTAGTTAAGTAAGCAAAGTAAACCAACGACAAATGACGTCATGTAACCTTCAACTCTTATTCCCAGTTCAATTTCATGGCCGTGGTTTTTCGTTGTATACATACAAGCGAAATAGCTACATACAAATTGCAAAAAAAAATATATATATTTAGCGTTTGCTACTCTGCGCCTGGTTTTGCACGTACATACATGCATTCTCTGTGATTGATTATGCAGTGGCAGCGAAGAGATTTCTTTCTTTTGCTTTACTTTTCTCGCTGGTCGGGTAAAGGGTGAAGGAAGGGTGAATGTTGCTGGCATAAGTTGCTGTTACTTCTATATTGTTTTGTCTGGTCTGGTGTTTTTTTTGCACACAACAACGCAGGAAATGTCTTAAATATTGATATTACGAAAAAATGTTCATATAACATGGCAAACACACCACTAGAAAGGAATACTATTTCCGTAAGTTTAATTTTGCCAAAAAATTATTGGGGACTCAAGCAGACTTGATAGATCACAGAGAAGAAAAAAGCAAAACGTTATGGAGTATAAGAGTAGACTCAAGGCTATTGCTAAAACGATTTATAATGAGATGACGATGTGTAAAAATGTTTCACAAAATTATTGTAACTGGCATGATGAAGAGATAAAATCTAAATGTTGTTTTGAGGTGATGATGTGCATGAAAGTTGAGAAAAATATAAGTTGAATTTTTCCTGCATTCGGTATTATGTATGTATGCAAGTAATTATCGAAGACAATGGTTGAATTGGTTTTTAAAATTGAATTCATGCGCGATTTATTTATTTATAAACTCTTTGCTGTTCATGAATTACACAAATTATCTTCAACAATACATTTCCTAGCTCTTCAAATATATTTCTTTTGAATTCACAAAAAAATACATCTAAAAATATTGTAAATTTTCACATAAATATTTGATATAATATTTTATGTACCAGTTTTTATATAAATGCTTTTTTTAAAGATGAATAAATATTAAGTAACAAATTTATATCATTCGACATTTTTTTCAATGAACAATTTTGAAATGCAATTACCTGCTATATATTTATGCAAAACTGTTACATATTGTTTTTGGTAACAGCAACTTTACACCAAAGATTTGTATATGTATGTTTAATGAACATTTTTTTGCAGTAATTTTGTTTAAAACATAATTTTTTTTAAAGTAAATGCAACAAGACTGATGATGAGGCAAATTTTGTTTGATTTTTTTTATTTAAGAATTTTTTTTTTGTTGATTTATTTTTCATTATTGTTCTTTTAAAATTATTATTTGTATTTTCGACTATTTAAAGAGAGCCTGACTTTTTATTTTACCGACAACGCGGTAAAAATTCTTTGCTTTCTCACAGGCAGGCTGCTTACAACATTGAATTATAGCGTTACTATATAGCATCCATTCGCTCGCCGGAAACTACAATTTTTTACTACTAAAATACGTAAATACATACATGCTACATACATACAACAACAACAACAATACACCACATTGTTAAACATTATTATATACCTTCTACACACTTATTGTGTTGACGCGGACGCTGTGATGTTTTTTAATACATTTTTTCCTTACAAACTAGTTAACAACAAGTTTAATCACGTAAAATAGTCCAAGTCCCAAAATATTTAACTATCTTTTTTTTTGGATCATTCTTTAAATAGGACTCAGCTCTTCTATATAGTTATTATAATGTAACTTTTTTGCATTGTTGTTTTAATTACTACATAATATGTATATGTATTTACTAATAAAAGTGTTTTATATAACAAATCAGTTCCCAGCAAACGTAATAATAATATATATGTGTAATAATATTGTTGATCAACAGAGATCCATACCACTTTGTTGAACAAGTTGATATATAAAGTTTACTTTTAGTATCAATAATACTATGTTCATCCTGCTACACTAATAAATCAACTAATTACAGCTACAGAGATAGTATAAACGGCCATACACACACAGAGTACAATAACATAATTTATCATTGTACAAAGCTATTTTTTTTCGTTTATGCGATAAATTACAATGATCATAAAGAAAAAGTTTCAATAACAATTAGTTTATTTATGCATTTTGTATGACGAATTTGTTTATATGAAACGATTATTTTTTTTGGAATACATAGATTTTACAGGTTGATATACATTTGGGTGTTTACATTCATTATAGCGTTATATAGCGAGTTGTAATTAATAATTAATATTTTTCGAGATTTTTATTTAATTTACGGAAATATTAATTTTTTTTTCAAAGTTTAATTAATTTTTTAAAACTTTAAACATGATTCGTAAGTGACCTAATTGGATAGCTATTTTCAGTATCCTCATTCCCGATAAAGGAGAATCTTGTATTATTACTGGAACTATTACTGGTGGTACCCGAGCTACTATTACTACTACTGCTACCACATATTACGCTAGGAGGAATGGAATTACTATTATTAGTACTATTATTAGATGTGGTTGTTCCAGACGTAGTATTATTACCATTACTAGAATTTAGACATTTCCTATTAAGTCGCCTCACCGCCTCTTTGATAAGACTCCCTGACTCTAATAACTCTTGTAGAAGCTGGTAAGGATCATCAGTCCTGCTAAACTGCTTTGTAATACTACTGCTGCTACATCCTTTGGCCACACTGCTTGCCCACCAGTTCTTTTGATGAGAACTAGATTTTTTACCAATGCTGCCTGGAGGATTAGGGTGGAATCTTCTGTAGTAGCTGTTGTGGACTTTGTTAGTGCTACTTGAGGAACCATTACCATTACTGCTATCGTTAGTTTTTCTATGGGGAAAGTTCATTGAGCGGACATGAGAATATGGATGATTCCTACGACGGCGATTGCTAGCCGCATCACCACTACTGCTGCTAGAGTTATTAGGGAAGCTTAATGGACTAGTACAGTGATGATGATAATTAATGAGGTCGTCAGAGGAATCGTTTCCGCTGGAAGGAGTTCTGAATCCACTTGTTGTGTTGGAGGAGGCGCCATTCGGAGCCATTTGTAGTTTGTCCCGAATGTTTAGCACCAACGAGTCAACATCGTCGATATCTACATCCAAATCGTCAGAGTCTTGAATAGATACGGACTCGGATCCAGAATGGGAGACAATGTCGTCTTCATATTCTTCCTCATCTTCGCTATTCACTGGGGGGATCCCATTAATTGTAATGTATTCTGAGAGGCTGTAAGCATTGGTGTTTGGACTATTGTTTGTTAGCGTGTTCATTGGGGAACCCATGATCATTCCCAGGCCAGAACTATCAAATTTTCCGTAACCCAGCACTGGACTCGCATTCCCATAAAAACTTCCTTTCCCAATACCACTCATGCTGAGATTCAAAGGGAAGTAGTCAGGGGCCTTCTTCCCCGGCATAGCTGGGCTGCTGCTGCTTGTTTCCTTTTTATCTGTTATTTTGAACTTTTTTTTCTTGTCCTTACTTGAATAAATTATTATCTCGTTTTTGTGTGTGCAAGTTGTTGTTGTTGTTTACTAGGTTGAGTTATTGTAGCCAACCAGAATACACTGATGCGTGGGTATTCCCTTTTCTGTATTTTTATTATCATTCACAAACAGCAACCAAACAAATATTATTAACTGGGGCACACACAGTCATATGCGTTGTGAGACAATTTCCTTTTTCTTCCGTTCGCCCTCAAAAAAAATCCTCACTTCTCTTTCCAAACTTTTATGTTTTTAAAATGAGATCACACACTTTTTTTTTTGGATGATAATTTTTTTTGTCCAGTTCTTGGTTTCTGTCGTTGATAATAAAAAGGGGACCTTTACTTCTTCTTCTTATTCAATTCAATTGATGATGTATTGTAACCGTTCCAAAAGTCCCAAGTCCAATGTACGATCTCTTCTAGTAGCTTCTTGAATGGATTTGTAGGGAAGAAGGGGAATATGCTGCTTATGTTAGTCAACCGTGGGATACCAAGAAAGGCTTTTTACACATTCCCCTCAAGTTACTACTACGTATGTGTATGTATGTGTATCGTAATTGGGTCGCTCCCTCTTTATCTTTACGTTTGAAAGTCGTCTTTTGTTGTTGTTGTGATTCCCTTCCTGTAATTTTAAAAGGAAACGAATATTTAATCAATGCAAGCCAGTGAGATTTTTTTGTATGGATGGATCAAAATAGGGTAGTTTTTTTTTCTTTTCTTTTTAATTTTTAGAATCTATTATGCCCTTCATACCAGAATTAAAATGACACCATCTTATAAGCTTATAAGTATATGTACCAATATTTTTATGATGCTATATGATGTATGAGTTTTGAGTTTATATAACTTTGTTTAAGTTTTACTTTCACGTATGCCATGCACGAAGAAATTATATATATATATATGTAACGGCCGCGTTGCATCACCGGGAAGTTTTTTTTAAACATGCACTCTCTACACTACATGAATTATTATTTCCACCTCCTCCGTTCCGTTTTTATCCTTCCGTCCGTTATACGTTTAGCAGCTGTCATACATGAGTGAATACTATATTTTCTCTTTCTCCAACCGTTTTTTTTTTCATTTGCGTTGTTTGGTACTGGCTCTACACAATATGTTTATCATGACATCATGTATGCTTTGTGAGAATTTTTTATGGAACTGAAAGCTGGCTTTCAGTGGCTCAGAAATGGCACGTTCCTTAGCTCTAGCATTTTCTTAAGAATGGAGCTATTGCATAGATTGTAGTTTATTTACAAACAGTGCCTATATGTATATACATATGTGCATACTAACATGGTCTATAATTATATGTTGGTTAGCAGCTTGCCTTTTCATGGTGGCATTTTCATTAACATTTATTTAAATTTTAAAAGAACATTTTCACGGTCAAAGCTTTTTTTAAACCATTTAAATTATTATTTTGTATATTTTCAATTTTTCCAAGAAATTTTGCGAAAGTAAGACAAGCTTTAAAAAATGAGTAATCGAATGAAAACAACACACGTATTAAAATAATATTATTCGGTCATCAGTTCTTTATCTACCTATTAGTCATTTTCTGCTTGCGACAAAACAGCAGAATAATAAAATTGAGAAATAAAATGCTTTGTTCAGGAGGACAAAGTAAAATAAATTTGTATGAATTAGTCGTAATATATTTATTTTGTATTGAGATTTTACAATCAATAAATCTTATGTGTGTGTCAATATAGTCGATTATAATAATAATTTCGTAATGTGTTTTTATTAAAAATACAAAACCACTTATTGGACGGGGATTTCATGATTTTCTGTTTTTACGAAAAAAATAAAATGCTCACTTTCACCCTAAATGGAAATACACATTATGCATTATTGAATTTACAACGGAAAACGGAAGTGAACTTTTTTTTTAATTTTCAGGAAAAAAATCCGAATTCTAGTAAACATACAACATAAATTTAAGAACAACCCACGAAACATGACGCATTGAAAGGTAGTAAAGTAAAAATGTATAAAAAATGAAGTTACACAACAACTTGAGTTTTAGTCTGAACCTTTTAACTATTATTTAATTTTTAAATAATACGAAAGATAATATATATATATTCTTGAACCAATGCCATGTTTTTTTTCATTCATTAAAAATTAAATATTGCGTTAGGTAGTGGTAAACAATACAAAAACAATAAAATGATATGCACATACACATAATTGTACGAACCGCACACAGTGTGAACTATTTGTTTACATGAGAGATTACTTAAGCTTGAAAACTTCCTGCTTCATTCATTAGAAAAAAAGATAGAGTCTGGGCTAGAGGCAAGAGTGACTAGACTAGTGTTAAATTAATATTACGTTCCCAACACTACTGCACTGCTACTGCTAATACTGCACAACTGCCTGCTGCATTAACACCATTTAACCATTATATTTATTGTAATACTCTAACGAGGCATGATATACCGTAGGGAATATTTTTTTTTACAATAAGATGAGAATATTATTGCATAGGCCCAAGTACAAAGTCAAGTTCGCAATAAAAAAATGGGAGTCGGCTCAACTCAACACAATAACACACAGAAACAGACTGCTATTCTCTCTCTAACAATATCTGATTAACTCTTCTTCTCTTTCTGATGATTGCTAATGCTAAAGGTATGTATGTTGGTATGTATATATATCCTTTCTGGCTCTAAGTAAATACTGTACAGTCTGGTTTGGTTCTGGTGATGATGATGATGATCCCACAAGTTTACAAACTTGTAAAAGAATACTAATACGTATCTTCCTAATACGAAACGAGCTTATTATGATGTCGTGCAGAATAAAGGGAAGTAAAATATATTGCAAAAGAGTGTTACATTTGTGGTTGATATTGATAATGATGATGATTATAGCAGGATTTTATCATTATTATGAATACATGTAAACCTATCTACAAAATTCTACAAGGTCATATTGACTCAAAAGCGTATGTATGTGTGGTATACTTATTTCTTGTGTGCATTGCGGATGGGGATTTTTTTAATCAAAACTAGAGCCAGCTCACTTGTCTCTCTCTCTCTCTCTCCCTCTTTCTGAAAGCATCTTTTTTCAGTTAAATTATTATTATTTAACTGCTACATAATGCAATAACTACGTCATCGCATCACAAAAAACTATAACTATTCAACTCGATTTGATACATTAGTACTTTTGCTGTTTGTAAAAAGGGCTGTGATGCACTTTTAAATGAAATTGAATACATGTAAACCTATCTACAAAATTCTACAAGGTCATATTGACTCAAAAACGTATGTGTGGTATACTTATTTCTTGTGTGCATTGCGGATGGGGATTTTTTTTAATCAAAACTAGAGCCAGCTCACTTGTCTCTCTCTCTCTCCCTCTTTCTGAAAGCATCATTTTTCAGTTAAATTATTATTATTATTATTTAACTGCTACATAATGCAATAACCACGTCATCGCATCACAAAAAACTATAACTATTCAACTCGATTTGATACATTAGTACTTTTGCTGTTTGTAAAAAGGGCTGTGATGCACTTTTAAATGAAATGCTGTACAAGTACAATTATATATCAATATTTTTTGTCGTTTATAAACAACAAACAAAACTGGAGTTACTGTGGTTGAATTGAATATAGCATATTATTACGTCAGTAGAGAGTAGATCCAACAATCTACAATTTTTTTTCTTATTACGGAACATGATATCATAATAATAATAATAATGAATATTTGCACTATCTCTCTGCAATGCATGCACATTAATGAAGAAACCGTGTACAAAGAAGAGTTGGCCTTCAAGTGTAATAGCACTACTATTCTCCTAATATTATGTTACGAAACACATATAAGAACAAAAAGGTCAAATTAAAAATAAATAAATAAAAATGATTTTTTTTCCTGTAGTACTAAATAATGTGGTGATTTTACATATAGCAAAATATTTATATAATGTGTGCATGATGCACACTGAAAAAAAGTTGAATACATTTATATAACCAATCATAATAATAATCATGATATGTTATTGTCTAGGTCTTCAACTTGAACTCAATGAAGTTCAGCTAGAATGCGACATTGAGAGAGGCCAACTTTACACTTTATCTTCTTCAATAATACATTTATATATATTTAATGTAAAATGCGTGGATGTACTATTTGTGTTTTATATAGGTGAGCTATATTTTGTGACTCGTTTCAATAATACATTTATATATATTTAATGTAAAATGCGTGGATGTACTATTTGTGTTTTATATAGGTGAGCTATATTTTGACTCGATTTATGATATATATTCAATCTTAATGATTTTTCTTTTCATGGATGATGGTGTCATAATAAATATATGGTATACCCATATTGCGTTCTGGCAGACATAATGATATTGATGATTACATATTTGTAGCAATTGTTTTTTAGCATTTTTCATTATTGTGTTTTTGTATATCAAAACACTTACGTTTTAAAAGGATCCAAATAAATCCAGAATAGTTTTTTTTATGTATGTTCCAATCCAAAGATAAAATAGTTTGTTTTTCACTTGTGTTTATTACAGTTTCCAAAACACAATAAAGGAAAAAATATTTTATAAAAGCTTTTTGTTATTTATTTCGTGTCAATAATAACACCACAATTAACACACCTGCACTGTTACTTGAGTAGTAGTGTAGTAAACAGAGCACTTTTTTTTTACTATATGCCAGCAATTTTTTAATGCTACGTGCGTACGTGTAGATATTTTTGTTGTTTTTTTAATACTATTATTGTTTTGTTGTGGCTCATTCACTCACTGCACTATATATATCTTTTAACATGTTATATAGTATGTTGCATAGGTATATATGTGTATATAGCAAAAGATTGTTTTGCTGCTGCTCTCTGAGCTGAGCTATGAATAAAAGAGAAAAAATATGTTGAAGAATCGATTGAACGAAGATTCACGTCTGGTTTGCTCAACAGTCGCAAGTGAACTGAGGACGTTGAGGAGATATGTATACAGACAGAGACACACAAGTTGTAATAATAATGCAAGTGTGTGTGTTTTGTTTGTGTTGTTTAGCTTGCCGTGCCGAGGAAGATTTTTACGCTATACTACTATATCCACGCTTTACCTACAAAATACAACCCAAGCACAAAAATAAGAGTAAACTGATGATGGTGATGATGATTATGGGATGTACAATAATAACAATAACAGAGAGTTTGTGTTGTGAGTCGATGTGTGTGTGTGTAGTGTGTACATTCACAGAAAAAAATACCAAACTTCCACCACCACCACCACTACCACTTGACTAAAGGTCTACGTAAAAATAAACTCACTTATTTTGTATGAAAGCTTGTATGTGTGTATATAGAAAGTATATAGATATTACATATTTTTATATTGAGATATTATGTATGCCTATGTCTACATGCCTGATACACGACAATATATAATATGTATGTTTTTTTCGCTCTTATAGATATAAATTCTGAGTTGACTCTGTTTGCTTACCAACAAACCTTAAATAATTTTTGGTAGTATATAGCAGAGTGGAGTTTTTGGTGATTAGTGCAGCAAGCAGTAGTAGTAGTAGTAATAGTAGTAGACGATGTAATAGTTTGGTTTGGTTATTTTTTGGCTTGGTTGTTTATACCTATGTTGATGAAGGGGATATGGCAGGACAATGGTATATAATGGTAGTGCGGTGGATAGGATATTGGATTATGCGTCTTCTGTCTGAAAAATTCTCTTCTATTCTTTTAGGTAAACTATAATATGAATGCATACATGCAATACGTAGCATTTTCGGAACTTACTGACTACCACTGACTTGAATATCTACGTACCAGTTTTCGTTATATTCTTCTGACCTGGCTACTGGTTTGTTGGTTATTTAACCGGACGAGTTGATGTGTCGGTGGTGGTGGCTTGTTTTGTATGGATTGCTGGTGTACGTACTTTACGCTATGCACCAGCTTTTCAAAAAAAAAACATAACAACATAACCCTTTTATGATGTTGTGTATTGTGGGTAGGTATATTAAATGTACAATGATATGTATTGGTAATATGTTGATATATTGAAAATGGAAGACGTACATACGTAGAAGTAACTTCTTTCTTACGTTGCTGGTGGTAAGTAGCTTGATATCGACAATTTAATAAAAATGATAACAGCAACAGGCACTGTGTGTAGTAGTGTGCAATGTGTAGCTAGACATACTGCTACTACTACTACTACACACACACTTACAAAAACTCAAACGCAACCCTTTCCGATATATGTATGGCAAGGTAATGGTTTGTTTTGGTTTTGCTGATGCATAATTTTCAATGCGTCTGATGGCGATTACAATCTAGTGCAGCAGCGAGTTATAGGCGGACATCAAGAACTGTAGCCTCATCATCACCATCACATAATAACTATCATATCATAATATTTTTATACTCCTTGCGTGCAATAAAACAGAAACAGAGAAGCTCGCCTACTATAATAATAA
>JAHZNC010005252.1:0-17942 GCA_027744095.1 Zhuqinia jingwanae | reverse complement strand
TGTGGTTTTAAATCACACACGATGCAATTTCGTGAAAACCGGATACCAAATTATTTTGGGTAACATGTGAAAAAATGTCAGTAAACGAAAGAAAAAAGACTGCAAACTACAAAGGTACAAAGGACTCAATAGAAACAACAAGGAAATTTTTCTAAGGGGAGTACCATTAACTGTGAGATCCTGGTCAAGTGTAATAAAATTAGTTTGTTCCACTGTGAAAGTGCTAACAAAAATATCCAGTAAAGTTAAAATGGCTAACCAACCAATTGACTTGCCTCCTTGTGTTAATCTAAAACTTTCACTCAAGTCTAATGATGTAAAAATTGCACATCACATCAGTAATAGTGACGTGATAGAAAAGAGTATATACTCTTGGAATGATTCACCCACCACAACTAACTATGCTACTGCCCTTATCCACCATAACGTGTCATTTTTTCAAGAAGATGAAAACTCAACATTTTCATCTGTGCCATTCCCATACGATGGAAATTCTACAGTCAAAATCAAGGAAATGCCAACAAGCTTATTCCCTGCTGACTCCTTAATTAGCCATCCAGGTTACTTGACTTTGACTGTAGGCTCGCTTCTTGGAAATCTGGCAATGACTTGCATAATTTTGTGCTTGCCTCAGTTCCGCAGGTAAAGGGTTGTTTACACAAAAATAAAATTTGTTGCTTCAACTTTATAAAATTGAATGAGGAATTTTACATATTTAATTGTTATTTATGTGCATACATTACATATAAAGGCCTGCAAACTATTTGATTGTAAACTTGTCCGTCTCATCCATTCTCTTCATAATATCAGCAAATCTTCGTCTTGTGGAGAATGTCTATGAGTTGTGGAGCTACAGTACCTTTCGATGTTGTCTACTGGCAGTTATTCACCGTACGTTTTACTCTTCTTAATCTTATCTTGAATCTTGTTGTGTGACTAATTAACATTCAACCTGTTTGTATTGCCAAATTTAGGCATACCAATTGCTTGTGTTGCGCTTACAACAATGGTGATATCCCTGGACCGTGGAAGAGTAGCCCGAAATCCAATTAATTCAGCGATTGTTATAAGTCCCGCTTGGAAGATTATTTTCATCTGGAGCTTTTCCGTGCTCATTGTTATGCCGTTGGCGTTCACTCGCGTTCATGACGAATGCATACCTGCTGCATACAAGTGTGCCAAGGTAAGCTCAACTTGCACTTTTTATTATACTTCCAGTGTCGATAAAAAATTGCACTAAAAGAAACGTATGGCATATGTTTATTTATGTATTAGGAATGAGTTTTACTACTTCTGAAAAATAAAATAAGCGAATCATCCGTCATTTCGTTTACAGGTTCTCTTGTTTGGTCAATCATCCCTCAGTGTGGCATATGGACTTGTTTATATGATGTCTGTTCATGTAGTTCCAGCAGCAATCCTCTTACACGGTAAAGATTAAAGATCTCGTGAATTAATATGTAGATACATATATACTTTCCCTACTAACCAAGTCGTTTTTCATACTATTGTATGCAATCTATACACACATATCTTTAACAGCCCTTGTCAATAGAAAATATGCCACTGATGATGTGTGCTTTATTTAGAGATTCATTGGATATTTGGGGGCTCAGATGAGAAAATTACTCGTGCATAAAACACGATTTATTTATAAAAATATAAACTGGCTCAAAACAGGCCAACGCAATACCCTCATACGGGTATGATCTCCCTCATCCATACTTTAGAGCACACTTTCAATAGTGTTAAGCAGAGAGCAGACAGAATTGCGTAAAATATTTCTCGTGAATGAAAATGCAAAAAAATCAATTGGGGCAAATTGCGCAAAACAAAACAAAAAAATGTTGAGATCATGTAGAATGCTCACCCGTGTAGTCTGAAAGTCTGAAACTGGTATGGTTTTTTCCAAGTAGAGTAGTGTAAACGAAGCAAAAGCATACAAAGCATAGATAATTTATTTGGCAAATATTTTTTATTTACATTGCAGAATCAGTGAAAACACAAAAAATTATGAAATTCTTACAGCTTTCCAAGGTAAGTTTCCATTATGTTTTATATCAAAATAGTATTAAAAACATGTACTATATTTCATATGCTTTAAAGACCAAATACTATTATGTAGTTCACTGTTATTGGTGCTCGTGTATTGTTTATTGTTTTATTTCAATGAAATACGAATTTAAATACGTTAATTATATTTTTCAGACTCAACATTTGGATTGCGTAACAATGCCGTTTACAAGCACCCTCTCCGATAACCGCCTACGTTTACTCAGGAACTCACGCTGGTTTACTATAAATTTCCTATTGTGTTGGCTTCCTTACGGTATCTTTCAGTTTCCACTAGATTTACCGCGAGAAATACTTCCAGAGCTACTGGAAATTTATGTACGGTTTTACTTCCGGTTCATTCGAAATATTTCATACATACAAATTGCTCTGAATCCCCTGATCTTGTTTGCTCTGAGCTGTGATTTACGAATGTACCTGACCAGAACAAGAATGATGCATTGTGGTTGGAGATCCAGAATGAATGCCAGAAACAGCAGAAATTCTCATCAAACTCGGAACCACATTTTGAGATTTAGACAACAACTTCCTTGATCTAGTATTTACACTTGGGAAGAGAATTCAAGAGATAAGATTCGAAAGACCAAAAATGAAATAATTATTACTGAGGTATAATATGACTTAAAGTTCGGGAATTACGGGCCCCCCTATGGAATCATAGAATCGCATATGGACAATCTCAGTGATTTTTCATATATGTACATACAAAGAGACGAGCTTATCAAATTACACTCAAGGACCATGTCTCAAATCAAAACATTTTGGAGCCAACACCCACCTTCTACGAAAGCCCGACTTTTCCAGTTCTTTCCCTTTCCATAAGGAACTACTGTTGTCCTCTCGGTAGTTGGTAGGCACTTGCATCAAGTTTAAGGGTTTAACTACATACTTGACGGATAATTGTACTTTCAAATTTACTAAGTTATATTATTGTCCGCTTTAACACGTGCTGCAAGTGGGATCATTCCTGAAAATATTATGATTAAAAAATCTTATATGCATCAATACTTTTAATCTATACTTTGATTTGACATATCCAATCAAATGTAATGTATATATAACGAGAAAAATAAACATCATTGTTGTCTTGAAACCACAATGGTACGGCGCTAGTATGCACACAGATGACAGATACCAACTATCTTTTTTAATGCTATTCAAGTTATAGTTATTGAAATTGCAATCAATGACTTAATATTTTCTGCATGACTTTTTGCAGCATTTTTACCAATATTTTTTTACAATTTTTACGTATGCCTACAAACTTAACTACTCATGCTACTAAATATTAATATATAAGTACGCTACTCTCTGATTACTACAAATTAATGTGTGTATTGCAGCTTGATTAAAAACACAATGAGAACTCATTCATTGTCGGAAGTAGTCTTGAATCATTGGAATACCAAGGCCTTTCTTTTTAGTAGTGATTTAGCACAAATTATATTGATAATAATGCTATAAAGGCTTTCAGATAATATGTTATTAAATTTATCTGTCTGTAAGGTTTACGTTAACGATTCTTTTGCTGCAAAGCTGCAATCCATCTTCATTTATGATGCTTATAAAACGTTACTTGTTGTTTCATAGCATATTTATTGGACAACCTTCTATTTTCCTCTTGAAGCCATGTATATGTACATCACTCAACCATGTAACACTTTAATCATGCTGTAAGCAGTTTTGCTTAGTTCTCCGACCTTGAAAACTTGTAAGTAAATATAACCTGAAAAAAAGTTGAAATATTTCATTTCATACGCATATTTTTCATAAGTTCACTCAATAAATTATACTGAAAGAATATAATATATAATATTCGTCTATAGTTCGATATATTTTTTAATAATTATTATTATGTTGCATATACCAGCACCAAAACTAGTGTATGTATTTGAATTTACGATGGCATATAAAAAGGGGTGGTCACATATATGCATGTTTTTTATTTTATTTTCGAGATGGACTATGAACGAGGAAAGATGAGTTGATAGTTGATCAATGATCAATAATATATTAATATGTAATAGCTGCTGGTTATTTGTTGTTCTGCGCATCATCAAACAACTAATATTATATTATTATTTTCAATCTGATTTTTATCGAATACTTCCAGGAAGATGAATCTCTGGATACTTCGCATTACACGATCAATCAACTCGACAATTGACTTTTCTAATAAATAATAATAATAGACTATTTTGAGCTAGCATAATACTTCTGGCAAGGTAAGATATTAATAGTTAATCAAAAAAACAATACATCAACCAAACTAGTTTATTACTTGTCATACAAGTACCTAGTTTACTTTGTTCAAAAATTTTCACGTCGTCTGCTGGACGAGTACAAATTTTTTGACAAATATTTATCCATAAAATATCAATTTTTATCACATGTCCCTCTAAATTAAAAAGAAACTTAAACATCTACTTACAACTTAGCTTGACAAAAATATTGATGCGTGCATCAATTCTACACATAATTACATGTGAATTATCCAATGTAATTACGCCTCGTTTGCAAACAATTTCTCGATATTATGCTGCCAGCTACTTTAGGACAGTTTAAAATAATAATTACTTTCATTACAAGAAACAAGCGCAGCATATATATTTTTCATGTAGCTTCAGACTTGTAGCCTTTCTTAATAATAAAATAATAACAACTTTTATGATAATTGGTGTGATGGTGTAATCAAAACAATCATACCTACAGTTACGCCAAATATGTATAAAGGTTTGTTATTGTTTTCAATATATGTACTTTCATTCACCGAAAATTCATTCACATTCATTTGCAGTAGCCATCGTTATTTTGGCTTGTTTATTGTGTTCACAAAAATACGTATATATGTTACCATGCACTTTATAGGTAAAAGGCGCTAGAGGGCACGAAAAAAATAAATACCTATACAAACTTCTCACTGTTCACTCCTTACGCATGGTAATTTGTAAAAGATGATAATAGAAACCTGACAAAAACTGGTCGGGCAACTCAAAAGACTCGTTGCTTGTTGAATAAAAAGTCAAGTCAAAACATTTTTTATTATCATGTACAATGCAAGGACCGATTTTTTTTAATCAACGAGCCTTAGACAATCTGCAACACTCATTCTGTATACCATTTGAAAAAAAAAAGTTTAATCATCCCTCACTATTGGTTAATGATGCATGAGATATTTCCATTGAATCGACAGACTGCATATGTTATCATCTACGTTTCAAAAAAAAACTCATTGAATGAATATACCATTCAATCAATAACAACCAATTACTTTGATTCATAATAAGTAAAAAAAAATGTCATGCTTTATATTTTGAAGTATCCTACTAGCAATAAAATGTGCTATTATAATGCAGTAGTCTTTAGATTGTTTGATATCAATGCATCTTTTAATAATACTATGTACTGTAAAACCAATTTTCGTTTCATTTTCATTCCTCACTTCAGCAGGGGACATTGTGTACCTATTTATAAACTGCGAGAACCAATAAATGCCTACGACTCATTGATTGATTGTCATCGTCATGTGTCACGTGTATCTTATTTTTTTTTAAATAAACTATAAATACATGTAATTTTTTATTTGCCATTTGAGAAATAGAATTTTGCATTGTAATCACTGCTATTCTTTCTTTCTGCTGCCTGCCACTGTCAACTATCACTCAGATGATATATTCGCAAGTCATAACAATATAGTCTACCTTATGTAAGATAGACATTTAGCAAATCATTACATAAAATCAGAGATGCCTTTTAATTTTTTTGCTCAATCTCTCTCTATTTAAATTTTCTACATGAGTTCAATTCATAATCTGAATTTACATACTTTAATATACAACATAATATTATGTTACGTAACAAAATAACTCGGTGTATTAACACGAATCATTTCTAAATGTTGACATGTGCTGCATTGCACACACAGTTTTCTTCCTCTTTGTTGTATTGTTTGGTGGGCTGAGTTCCAATTTGATTTTTTCCTCTATGTTATGATCGCATAGGTTGATATAATAAGTGGAATTGCAGATTATATTTCACATTCTAACTTGAAGCATTTTTTTAAAAATACAATTCATTTTTTTTATTTTGTACACTTTACCTTATGAACGTATGTATGTGTCTCTATTTTCATTTTTTAACAATACCAAACAATAGCATTTTATTTTGAGCGGTGCTATTGCTAAAAACAATGCATACCTACTTACATTTATATAGACAAATCTTATTATGTTTGTATGAAAGAAGATGAGCTTTACAGAAGAAGATAAAGATAAAGATGAACACTTTTTTTTAAACATATTATGTACCTGATATAGTACTTGTGTTTTGAATTTAATGCAGNAAAACAATGCATACCTACTTACATTTATATAGACAAATCTTATTATGTTTGTATGAAAGAAGATGAGCTTTACAGAAGAAGATAAAGATAAAGATGAACACTTTTTTTTAAACATATTATGTACCTGATATAGTACTTGTGTTTTGAATTTAATGCAGAAGAGAATCAATCATGTAGTATGCGTGAATGCTGATGCTGCTGCTGCAAAAAAAAACCTCAAAATGCCCAAGTGCACGAAAATCACAACAGGGAAACCATTCTTGAAAAACAAGTTTCAAAGATGTAAGCATTTTTATTTCAAGATTTAACTTCTTTTTTTTACTTGACTTTACAGCAGATTTTAGATGTAAGTCTTTCCATAATCGGCTATTCATTTTTGATCTACATAATGGCAAAGCAAAATTCTAGAGTATAATCTTTGCAATGTGTACATTTATGCATATGTACATTTTCTATGCATTCACATTTTCACATTCGTGCATTTTTCTCGCATGTGTATTACTCAAATTACATACACACACACACGGCACAATATGTAAAATGAGCTCTATAAAATATGGCTGAAAAGGAAAAAAGAGAAGACGGAACCTGCCATTTTTTGCGTTGTGATAAGCAAGAATTCAAGATTTGCTATTTCATCGATCATACTATAATAGGGATTAATAGGTACATGCGCGTATGGATGTACGTTCCTGCTTTATATATGAGCTGTGCTGTGCATGTGTGTGCGCCATGTCTATTTTCATTTGCATGCTTGTTGGCCAAACGAAACTCATGTTAAAATTAAAGTGATATTCATCAAACCAAAAATGATAAGGCGAAAGGAAAGGAGTAGGGAGAACACAAACAAGTATTTCAACAAGGCGTACTAGTAGTAGTAGTAGTAGTAGAAGTAGTAGAAGCAGAAGAAGTGTTTGTAGTTGAATACGGCGAGTAAATGGTGACCCATCAGACCAGTAAAATGTGAAATTATTGTCAAATCTGGTTGGTTTTGTTCTTCTCATCGTTCTTCTTCACTACAGGAAGCAGTAGCATAAAGACTGCAAATGTATTGCAAATAATGTGAGCGTCTCGTGTAAAAAGAAAAGAAACATGGTATGCATCGTTGCAAAAGAAATTGAAAATGTAGTACATTTTTATTTCATCAAAGTAGAGATAGTGAGCTGAGGAGAATCCAATACGAGAGAACTTACATATTATAATTTTTTTACCATTACCATTTTAAAATGGCATACACGTAACATCTCATCTCTCCATCATCATCATCATCATCAGTGAAATTGCATTGGTACCATGTGGTGATCTACCCATTTTTTGTGCTTGGATGGTTGTTACATAACAGATCAGAGATAGGCACCGTAGTAGTTTAGTCTTTCGTATCAATGTCTGCCCTTCCTTCCTTCCTTTGCCACTGACGATGCCTGGCTGTCATAAAGATAGTAGTTTAATTTTTGCAAAATATATATAGTGATCCAGCATCCAGTGTCACAAAATTGTGGGGTAGAGTGAAACTTGCCAAAAAAATTAAAGCTTGATAAAACAGCTAAAACGGAAGTGTGCAGTTCATATTTGGAAAAGACATACAAATTAGCAAAAGGCTTTATGTCATTATTTTAACGGAAAGGTATAAGTAACCAAAAATTATTTATATCAGCAATAATATTTAACTGCATTGTCAGAGAATTTAATAATTTCGCACCATATCAATGTTTATAAATAGACTTGAGCGGTTTTATATCATCATTGAGCAAGCTTACGTATGTACATATAATACACCTACGTGTGTATACCTATCTAAAATCCATTGTTCATTGGCAAAATCAAGACAAGTCATTGTTGCACACGGTAAAGTGGTAGACCATCTCCAACTTTGACAATATAGGAATGTGTATTGAGGAGAAATAATGGTACAAGTTCCTTCTGACTGGAAACTAGAAGTGGCCACGTTTCCATTTCAAGCGAGTGACGTGTAGGCATACATAGTTGTGTTTACCCTGGAAAATCTTTTATCCAGAGGAATGAAAATTTACTTTGATCTAGATCGACAGAGGTTTTATAAACCAGGTTTTGACATTGAATAACCCTGCATTGAAGAATATTTCGATACAGTACATAGACAGACAGTGATAGGTATGTGCATACTTTACTTTGCGCAGGGAACTTCTTTGTTGCTGATTTTTGGGTTTTTGAGGGAGATTTCTCAGCAACGAGAATCATTCATTTTAAGGCTTTTATCAGAATCCACCTGTAGCATAACCCTGTTTAAAAAAAAGTTTTGACGCTCTGTGTGTGTAAAACTTAAGAATATTAAAAAAGGGAACACTAATAATGACTAATGTAAATTCTAGTCCCAGGCCTGAAAGAATTAAAGTTTATAAATGAAGGTTGGTTTAGGTGAACATTTATTTTCACACAAATTATAAGCTTACAGTACATAGACAGACAGTGATAGGTATGTGCATACTTTACTTTGCGCAGGGAACTTCTTTGTTGCTGATTTTTGGGTTTTTGAGGGAGATTTCTCAGCAACGAGAATAATTCATTTTAAGGCTTTTATCAGAATCCACCTGTAGCATAACCCTGTTAAAAAAAAGTATTGACGCTCTGTGTGAGTAAAACTTAAGAATATTAAAAAAGGGAACACTAGTAATGACTAATGTAAATTCTAGTCCCAGGCCTGAAAGAATTAAAGTTTATAAATGAAGGTTGGTTTAGGTGAACATTTATTTTCACACAAATTATAAGCTTGGACGCATATATGCATTTAAGTTAAAGGAACAAGGTTAATATCACAAACATTTACAAAAAATTGGTGATTCATTCGCTGTTGTGCGTGTCTTCTATCACTTATTTAATGAATACATATATAAGCTTGTTGTGTGTAATAGTCTTTTCATAAACATACAAAAGTTCAAAAATATTAACCTTAAAAAAATCTGACACATGTACAAGTAGGTTCAACGTGATGATAAAATCATAATAGCACATGTTAATATATGGTTATACACAAAACTATTCTAACGCAGCCAAAATATTTGTCAGATAGAGTAAATCTCCATAAGCTTTTAAATATCAAATATCATAGAGCACGAAAAAGCTAGCACAAAGAATTCATTGTTTGCCAATTTTTTTCAACTTTTCGTATTTAAAAAAATCTTTCCTTTCCTCCGTATTATTTATTATTTTGAAATAGGATGTTTATACAACGAGGTGAATAGATGCGGAATAAGAGTTTTAAAAAATTGTTTGTTATTTAGGTAATACAATACCATTCTATTTTATTGAACTTTTCTTACGAAACGAGTAATAGCTCTAAAAAAGAACCAAGACAAAAATAGATTTCGTAAGTCAGAAACAACAAACAACGTACATATATATAAAACAGAGATGTTCACGTCCACACATAAAGCAAAAAGTATGTAAAAGTATTTTTGTAGGTGTAAATATAGACTATGAACATCCTTTAATACGAGCAAAGGTATGCATATGTTTGGCACTTGAAAAGTTTTAAATAGTTTGCTTGTGATTGTGCACTGCATAATTGAAGAAATGTGAAGAAATGGACATATGTGTGTAACTGACTGATATAAAATAAGATGATATTATAGTAAGTAGAAAGAGTACTGGCAGAGTGTATTGTCATATATCACAGGCACGGCCCTTCAAAGCGGAATAATTAAAGAAGCATCGGGATAGCTTAAACATAACCCATAACCCATCACATCATAAGAATTATTCATTCATGCTCTATAATCTCATGCACCCACTCGCTTTACACATTAAAACATTTGGTAGAAATGTTGTCTTTGAGGATGAATCTGTTTAAAACCATTTTTGGTTTTGTTTTGTAAGAAAATCCTTGTTCTGTTCTTAGAAATTTTGTTGCACACAACCTTTTTTCTAATGAAAGTTATCACAGTTCTACCATTGTTCCAGACTTGACAATAATGTATAATATAATCAATGAGACAACTTTATTCATTCATAAATTCTAGTTATTGTATAGTGTTATACTCTTGTGCACTGAAAGTTGAAAAGTATTTTAGTTGTATATTTTTATTTTTATTTTTTGAAATTTTATTAATACCTAATTGTTTTTAAAAAAATAGATTGACTCGTGTAACTCTTCATCATAAAACAAGTCAGCAACCAACCAACAACGCTACACGTGCGTGCACAGTGCATAACGCCTCTGACGACAAGAGCACATGAATGCGAATGAGTTTGAGAAGCAAAGCTGCCTTATTACTGCTGCAAAAAAAAAGTTTTATCTGGTGGTGCTAGTGAAATTTGTGACAAAGTTTAAAAAATAGTAAATTCAAAATTGGAATGTAAACTGCTCTTATAAACAATGATAACGACAACTTTATTATGAAAATTGTTGCATTTTTGAATGATGATTGTCGCATGTATTAATTGACATCATTGTCATTTTTATTTATGGGGAAAGTGGGAAAACACATCTTTGTCATTTCTTCTTCTCATCAGTGATTTAAGCCAGAAACGTACACAGTTCAAAAAGTCACTCAGTTGTTCGTTTTTTTAGGTTAAAGTAGATAAAAAATCATTGGGGTCTTGTCTTTGAAGAAAGGATGTTGTGAATGTGTGTCAGTAAAGCGAATAGAGGCAGAAAGCGGACCATGCTTTGATTGGTACACACACATGAGATATTGGGTTATTGGCTCAATCAGTCAGTCAGTAATAACAGCCAACACATTTTACACTAAAAATTTGTGTTAGCATTTTTTTAAGTGTTTTTATTTTTTATTTAACAGATTTATTGCTGTTGCTTGATCTATATCTATATTGTCGGCTCTAAGATTTTTTCTCTAAGTGCATGCAAAAAAAAAGTTTTGTTATTTGTTACCTAGTTTTTGTGTTTATTCAGTGTTTTGTGTTACCCGCACCCACTGTTCTGTGACGTGATTTTTATTTCTTGCTAATAATTGCAGTGTAATCTGTGATATAAATTTGACGATAGTTTTGCATTTAATTGATCAAATCATATAATAATTGTTTTCCAATGAAGCCCCTCATATTTCAAAAGATGGAGCTCTTCCGGTTTGGCTTGCCGTTAGGCATAGCTCTAATTTTAAGTGCAATGGTAGAAACGGTAAGAAATTCAGTTCTGCAAACTGTGATATATATTTTATGTGCAAGAAGATGTCAGATTTCCAGTATTAACCAGTTTTTTTAAATCTGTTTTTATCTTGCAGACAATAAGTGCATATGAAGTGTACATGGATGTCATTAGCGTGTTTGTAATGCACTGGGATACTCCACTATGGGAAATTTTAAGTTAGTTGAGTTTTGTTATTCTCAAGCTTAATTGAAATGTTTTAAAATGCAAACAACTTTTATATGTGATCCTTTTATGCCCAATTTAATTATAGATACATGGACTGTCATGCTACTTAACTCAATTCTCTTTCTCCAAGTGCTAGCCGATATATTTTGCTTATGGGTTGGCACAATTATCATGGTAAGATATAATGAAACATAACACGTCAGCTCAATTTAGAACTCTGAGTTGTTAAATAGAATGATGACTTATGATGCATTTCTTGGAAATTTACAGGGACATTGGATTGCCCTGCTTTCATGGATTGTAATGACATCCATCAGCGTCGTAACGCTAAGCATTGTATGGGCACATCACGTCATCACGACGTTGAGCACTGAAGAACATTTTGCAAGTGCCCTTTGGAGTGCTTTTTATACAGTGACAATTTATACACTATTTTACGCATATCTCATGTTCATCGCCAGCCAATGCCTCCCACATTTGAGGGATCAACTGTTGGAAGAAATTCAGCCAATTGGCAAGGGATTTGCTTGCGTTTGGAGATACTTTGCCAGAAACGCTGCAGTTGGAGCTAGGCTTTTGCTTTCCACAGAAGTTGTAAGTAGATTATGTATACAATGTACTGGTTCAGAGGTGCATGATAAAGGGATTAACGATTTACGTGTTTGTTTATGTACTCAAAATAAAGTAAATTTTTTCAACTAATTAACGTAGATCCTAAACATGTACTTCTTCTTGAGTCGGAAGCTGCCACCAGTTTTGTTTAGTCGATTTTATTCTGGACATGAAAGTAAGCAAGCACAATTTTAATGAAAGAGAGGGCATTTTTGTGTTTTAAACGTGAAGCTAACATTTTTTTGCTTTATACTAATTTGATGTTACTAGATTTGGATGGGGAGAACTTTTCGTATGCGCTTGTAATGGAAGAATACGTTATTAGGGTGATTCGCCTTGTTGTCGCTATTGTCGGCATCGTCTTTATAAATATGGTAAATGATTGATTCACTTGCACAAGTTGTGGGATTTTTTTTTGTCACTTTGTTGATAATACAATTCTATTGAATCTGCTGAATACTAACTTTTATCATTCGTTTTTGTTAATTCAAAGGATAAGCAAAAGTGGATGAAATTCTGGTGCATTGCTTACGCCATCCCATTAGTATCGAGCTTCATCATTTTCTTTTACATGTCCTTTGAATGGATTGCGGAACACGAGATTTTGACCTATGGCTTCTTCATCTTCTTCGCGGTGAATATATCATTTAGATTTATCGTGTTCTTAGTTTGTCTCACGTACTCACATCCTCATGACTCGCTGCCTTTCTCATTCGTGGCGGAGTACAATTAACACAGGAGGTGGAAATGTTCATTGTTTCACGAGACGAAATTCATGTAGATTCGGTATGTACCTTAAATGAAAGTTAATTTAGCGTTTAGGATAGATGGGTCATTTGACTTCTTTTTTTTAAAGGGAAATACTCAAACAGTAATGTTGAATGTTCGAATCATTTTTTATGTGTGACGCCCGATGATACTTTGTATTGTTTGCAGTGTCCTTGTTTTTAGCTTTTGAAGTGGTCTAAAAAAGTATATTATTAGTTTTATCAGTTTTTAGCCTGACTAATATAATTTTTACGTCTATGCATGCCAAGCAGTCAGTTAAATAAAGTTTTTTTTGTAATAAAATGCATAAAAATACAAGATACGATAGGTTTAGTGTATAGGAGGTTCTCTGGTTCTGGGCTCATGTTTTACAATGTTGTGCAGTGGTGCATTACCCTTACTTGGGGCACTAGGAGAAAAAAATATTAATTTACTTCGTTATTGTTTTTAAATCTATTATTCTAGTTAGATTTTTTTAATTTAAAAAACCTTGTGCTGTTATCTTTCATATTATTCTATTATGGCCTAATTAGTTTTTACAAGAGATCATGAGTGAACTGATATTTTACTTTTGTAGTAGTGGAATGAGTTTTAAAGGCCATTTGTTAAGAATAACGCGTCAAGAGTGTTAGTGGACAAGTACCTTCAGTTTCAAACTTAGTACTTTTTCTTTTAGTTTTAATGAGTCGTTAATAGTAATAGTATTAAGTAAAAAACTAAACTACCTGAAGTTAAACAGTTTACTTACGCATGTTTACGTGTGTAAACGAAAAATGGTGCCATCGAACTAGCTAGTGCTAATATAAATAGTTGTTATCCGAAATCAATCAATAATAAGTCATACAGTAGTAGCTTAAAAAATATTCACGTGATTGATTTGATTACAAACAATGCAACTTATTATTATACAATAAATATCGATTTCTCCGTTACAAACTAACAAATCAAAAACTGCTTTATTTTTGGTCATGCGCATCTGAAAATCGCATTAAATCGAGTGAATAATATAATTTTGGTGACTACTTTAAGATTCTTTCCAAAATTCTGATGTTAACTGCAATAGTCATAATAATAATGATGCAACGCAATGAAAATGCGAATGTTGGTACAATTTCAATTTAGCCTAGTAGTGTGCCAAGTAGATACCATCTTTTTACACGATTTTAAATCTGATATTTTTTACTCAATAAAAGAACTGACTGGGCTGGAGCCTGTAAGTAAATAAATTATACAATATCGCATTTAATTTAATTCAGAAATTATATAACAAGTCTAATGATATTCATTATCCTTAAATATCTGCTTTCACTTACACTGTGTTGAATGCAACAACAAAATAATTCAATTACATAAATAATACAACAACAAACAAAACAGTATATGTATCAGTCAATCTTAATCTTACGATAGTAAATTACTAGTTTACTAGGAAGAGGTCAAACATCTCACTGGTTCCAACTGTTGTGCAACACTATATTTGGAAACAACATACATCATAATATCAATAACAATTACAGAAATAATATAGCTATTTATGTAAACTAAAAATTATAAAACCAGGTTATTGGATAGAGTAGTAAGTTAATATGGTTTTTGAAAAGGCATTCTTCCTCCTACATTTCCACCTGACCCGGGTCCTGGTCCTCCACCACCTGTACCAGCAGGGCCACCTCTAAGGTGAGGACGAGACCTGCGAGCACTCTGATTTTGGCCTCTTGGTGTCATCATCATCATTGGTCTATACCCTCTTGCCATGGGCGCCATTAAATGTCCTTGGTCAGGTTGAATCATATGACGTATTGGTAATGCCCCTCCTCTTCCCATCAAACCACCTCTAACTGGTCTGGAAGTTGGGTTTGAAGATGATGAGCTAGAAGGCTGATCCCAAACTATAGGAACAGGACGAGTTCGCCCACCCTGTTGTTGCTGCTGCTGAGGTTGAGGAACAGGCTCCTTTTGCTCTGTCGGAGGATTTGAGATGTTTGATGATGGCGTGGGGCTCGCTGCTCGAGAAGAAGTAGATGTAGAAGGTTGTTGAATAGAGACAGCATGAGAGGTTCCAGCAACTGGAACTTTATCCTCATCACTGGAAGTCACACTTGATACTTCAGAGTGTGTACTAGTTCTGGGTTGTGAACTCATGGCTGCTACCCTAGCTGCTTCCAAGCTACTTTTGGAAGTGCCTTCAACCGGTGGATGAAACGACATTCCTGATGTAGATTCCATAGCAGATGTGACTGTTATAGCAGGCACATCGCTTCCAGATACAGATGTTATGGAACTACTAGTAGGTTGAACATCTACTACAACAACTGCTGACAATGCTTCCTCTTGAGCTGCATCTTCGTCAGCTTGCATTTCAGCTGATAACTCAACACCTTCTACTGGAGGTGACACTTGAAGTGGAGTACTTGGTACACTTCTTCCCGTTGTACCACTTCCTCCTTCATCATAGCCTAAAAAATCAACCCGTGTATCCTCCAACCCTATGAATGGAATAATACAAATAGTGGCAATTGAGCATTTTTTTTAAATACACATTTATAGCGTGTTATGCTTAATTCCAAGATGCGTACCTGTTACACCAGAACTAGAAGAGCTTGTTCCAGGATGAACACCACTTCCCATAGGCATATCTACATTGGACACGCTACTGAAAGTAAATCGCCCTCCTGGTTGAATCTGCGGCGGCATACTACAGAATTCAAACAAATATAACGAATATTTCAAAAAAAAAAAAACCTATACAATGTATATATATATGAAATTTAATGCACACGGCATACACATAACAAAAGTAGGTTTATCAGTATTTTTGTACGTGAAATATACCTGTCCCGTGGAAAAAGATGGCGTTAACATTTGCTGTTGCCGACCAAGCATTGGTGGCACACCGCCGCGACCAATCAGATTTCCACGTAACGGTGAACCAACAGTTTGCGATCTGCCTCCAATGTTCAAATCTCTTGGAGGTCGGATCGGGCTGCCTGTCCCAATTGGAACTGGCACTGCTACTGTTGGTTCGGGCACCATTTCTGAAAGATTGTACGACATGCCTGGTTACATCATTGTTAATATTCTTTTTTCAAGTCACATGTAACAAATTCTTGCATTGCAACCTAAAGAATGTTACCTCTCTCTTCATCCCCATCGTCATCAATGCTTTGTTCTGCTTCGCGAAGCTCGTGTTGTTGGTTTCCCTGATCCTGTACGTTGAAATCTGTGAAAGAATACAAACATAATTCAGTGAGTGCCAACAATACTCAACAACTTCAATAAAAAATCTTGTTAGTACATAATATGTACTACATATGGTGTAAACTAGCTTACCAACAGCGTTTAGGTGTGAATCGTTGGAATCAAGAATATCTTCGCTATCATCATGAACATCCCCAACTTCACGTATGTCGTCATCTTCCTGTTCCAGGCTTTCTGCTTCCCTACCTTCTTGCCCTTCTACTTCTTCGTAGTCTACTTCCAGTTTCTTGCTTTCTTCTGGTCCATCTTCGTCCCCATGATCATCATCATCTTCATCAACATCCTAATAAAATCATTACAACAGAGATGTGTTAGCAGTAGTAGACTTAACTGCGTAAAGATGCTAGAGATTTTGTAATTGATTTATTCTTTTATTACTATTTTCTATTACAAATGCTAATTATTTAGCTTACAACACTGATTGATTCATATTTAAAAGCGCAATATTTTCATAAAAACTATTTTCTTACATCTTCTTCATCCATTAAATCCTCCTCATCTTCAGGTTCCTCTTCCTCAACTACTTCTTCTTCTTCTTCCTCTTCAAGATCTTCAGCTTCTTCTTCCTCTGCGGCGATCGCCTTACTCTGTCAGACAATAACACATAAGTCAAAATCCAATCTTTTAATTCTTGGCGTACCATTTTTGTTAGAATTACCCCTCGGCTGGTGGTTGCTTTAGAAGTGACACCTGGATCTTCATCGTCCGATTCAATTACAATCACATCAGAGTCGGAATCGTCATGATCATCATTCCCACGACGAATAGGGCGTCCAGTAGATTCCTTGGTCGTTGTATCCGAACGTTGAACTTGCGCATCATCGGCTGCAGAGGCCCCTTGATCTGCTTCGTGCTCATCCTCTTCTTCTTCCTCCTCTTCTTCTAGCATTTGATCATTGCTGCTCTCTTGTTGACCAAGTGCCTCTGCTTCTCGATCAGATCCCATAACTCTAGTACGTTTCGTGTCAGGTTCACTTAACAAATCTTCTTCCTCATCGTGATGACTGTGATGAAGATCCTATTGAAGAAAGGCCAAAGACAAATGACATAAACATTAAAGACGCCGTTATAAAGTGAAAATGGATCAAATCTTTCTTAAATAAATACAGTGTTACTGGTATTGATGCAACTTACATCACTTCCCCGAAGTCTTTTGTTGCTAGACTGAGTTGGCCGCAAACTAGAACTCGAAGGACTTGGCTCTTCAGCGCTGCTTCCCCCTTGTTTCATTGACTGTCCCGGTTGAGGTTGCTGATGTTGCAGTGTGCTACTGCTTGATTGCTGCATTTCATGCTGCTTGGATCTCAAAGGAGCTACAGTCAAAATATTTTGATGAGTTGATCCTTCCGAAGAAGACACCTGCTCCGAAGAGTCGCCCATTTCGGACTCTTCCATCATTTGTGCAGCACTGGAGGTAGATGGATCCTGATGTCCGGTTTGAGTGTCATTATTACTTCCAACAGCGGAGGGAACCCCACTAATACTACTACTACTACTAGTGCCTTGTTGAGGTTGAGAGATTCCGCTGCTGATTCCGATACTAGCACTTTGCTGCGGGGCTGTTCCACTGCTTCCTGGTCC
>JAHZNC010005251.1:0-35688 GCA_027744095.1 Zhuqinia jingwanae | reverse complement strand
ATATTAAATATATATATATATATATATATATATATTAAAAATAAGGTGCACTAATAAAAGGAAAGAAAATTTACACACAAAAACAGGATAAATTTTTAATATTAGACTGTGAACATGAATGAAAAGGGCAACATACGTTTGTGATTTCCTTCCACTTACATTTTATGAATATGTGAGAATATAGAAACTGAAAATAAGTGCCTAAAATTATTTTTATGCTTGGTGAAAAAAAATATAGGAATGTGAAGATTCGCAGGTGACAAGAAAATTAACTTGACCAAAAAGTAACTACAGATAAAATGTAGGCAGACACTCCAACTTGAACATGACATGTATCACATTTACTTTTTACTTTCCTTTTTCATTGGTTTTTTATAAAGTAGAAAAACTAGGTTTCCTCACGTCTTTTTATACTCTCTTTGATTTGACTCCCAACAATATACATTATGTATGTACGTATAGTTCGTACTACTGTCAAGTCATCATATTATGTATATACATAGCTTGCAATTTGGATGGTTGTTTGGGGTAAACAGGCAATAAATCATACAAACACACAACTTTTCAAGTGGATGATTCAATGGCTGGGAAACTTTTATTGTCATTTTTGCAATTTATTGATGTAATTTTATGTGTAAATCTCGAACGTTTTGAAAGGTATCTGTGAGCAATTGCAGTGTGCTGTGTTGTTGTCGCTTCCAGAGCAACTTTATGTCAGTCAGTCAGTCTATATAGCAAAAATAAAGTTGGTTTGGTTGGTTAGTCACCTCATAAAAAACTTCAACACCCAACCATCCGTCTCCAACTTCTATATACCTACCTACCTATAATATATCATTACATTATAAACGTTTAAGTGGGCTTTAAAAATTATTATAATATGGCATATATATGTAACCTCAGTAAATGGGTATGTATCCAAGAAAGATATTTGTATACCTATCTACATTCGTACAATACATAGCTGACATTACTCCCATGTCATAAACGTACTTCATCATAACCAAGTTTCCAATATATTTTAAAGACGTTTATACATTGGATTTTACGAATGAAGAAATATGCTTCTCCCGTATAAATCATAAGATAATATTGTACTCAGCGTTTTGTTTCCAATTGATTTCTCCCGATCTCTCTCGTTTCGTCATTCCGATAAGTTATTTTTTTACAAGCCTACAATAATATGTATGAGAAGTCAAGAATCTATTGACATACGGTTGTGGAGAAAGGAATGAACTACCTACGCAGCAAAAACTAACTACCTTTGCTACTTTATATTCATAGAGAAAAGTGAAGAAAAAACATTGAACTTTTTTTTCAAATAAAGTTTTATATATTCCTTGTGTGTGTGTTCAACAAAAAGAAGTCTACAAAAACGTGAATGAATACATAAATAAATTGATCTCCTTTCTTCTTTTATATTGTATACATTTCACCATGATTGTATGTATCTGTCTCTTGGTTTTTTAACAGTTTTATATACATATATATATCGCATTTACATTCATGCTGATATAGTTTGTTGAATTTTTTTTGAAGTAGAATAATAATAAAAAGTATGTTTCAAAACTATCAATAGCATTTTTTTGTTATTTCCTGTCTTTTCCACTTTTAGAGTGAACTGTTGCAGATGAATATGATAAGATTATAAGATATACTTATAAAAAATATTTTTATGTTTGACGAGCAAACATCAAACTCGAGCGTAAGAAGGTTCTCTTTATAAAGAGTTGAGCTTCCAGCACAGCACACTTATTCAGCAATCATCCAACAAACAAAACAACCACGTTGTTATTTTAATCAAAGTTGTGCATAAGAATAAGTTATTTATGAGTTATACAGTATGATTGTGTGGGTGGAATTGTAATAAATGTATAATATCAATCTCAATCCTTCAAAGAAATTAATTAATTGCAAAAGTAATGGAAAAACATATTTGTGCACAAAATAGACTACCCAAATGGAATAAAACAAAAATGCATGAGAAAATTGTATCAAGAATGCGTGAGCCATAATTGTGTCAATAGACTATGTTATTAGATGTGTACCACAGTAAATCACAACAAGTCGCAGCGCTTTACAGCAACCTTTTACTGACTGAGTAAACCACAAACGCAAAACATAATACCGCAGCATACTAGACATGTGTGTACCTATTTCATCATCATGAATGCGAATATAACGGTAAAATCAATATAACCAGCTTAATTCTGCTGGCTGAGATTTTTAAAAAACTGTTTGTACAATGATCTTGTGACACTATAACACATGTAGTGATACTTGTTTGCTATATATTTATACTTATAATACCTACATGTGTAGGTATGTATGTATATACCCTTTCCAGCTAACAAAAGCTAGTATGTAAAACTATATGGGATGATAATGTTCGGCTTCAAAACATTTTTTTTTGTACAAATGATGGATCGATTCTCTTAAATACTGTGTTTGTGCCTATATGTAGGATAAGACGAAATATTTACGAGTAAACGACCATAAAGTGTGTAGGTGGTTGAGTATGATGCAAACAAGTCTGTATAGAAAACGATATAAGAGGGACAGTTATATATTCTATAGAATGGTGCTGGAAGCTCATGGAATAGATATGCAGATGTGATTTAGAAGTAGAATGAATGGCGAGGTTTTCAGTCAGTCTCGTCGTATTATTGACAGTAATCTCTCTGGAGCTTCAGACACAATCACTATTTAATACTTACACGTATTTATATAGTCTCCCTCACCGTTCGTAAATACATCACGTCACATCACATCCATTCCTTGTCTCCTAAATTTCTTCTCAAATTATTTTATTTGGCGCTGCTGCTTCTTCTTCTGTAAGTCTTTTTTCTAATGATAAAATAATATCATTTTGTTGAATCGTATCAGTTTTTCTTGAGGTGCAGTTGTTTTGGTTGGTGTTGGTACTGGTGCGTGGTAGTATACTGCATATATAGCAGCGATTCATCTTGTTATAAAATGGAAATGTGTGTGCTATAATATAATATGGTTTTACTACGAACGTATGTAATAATATGTATGCATATCCTCTGATAAACTCCTATAGTATGCTTATTATTATTACTACTTGAATGAATATTTCTTTTAAGCATATGCACATATCATGAATAATAAGATTTTTGAAGAAAAGCTTCGTTTGCGTATATCTACGCTGAACACGTTAAAGAGGTGGCCTGATCGATAATAATGTGTTTATCTTCGTATAAAGTCCTATTTCTTCATCCTTTAACACCAACGCATTATTCCAAGATAAATTGAACACTACAACAGAGAATATACAAATGTATATGTTTATGCAGTGATGGTGCAATAAATAGTAAGTAATAAACTGTTCCAAGATTCACAAAAGTTGTGAAACATCGCACTTGGCACTTACTCTTTGCCACCGCCATCATCACCGCTGTTACATTTGCATTGATACCACGACATCATCGATTCAGTTCATATATAGAAATTGTATATACCTAGTCATGTAACCGTTTGCATCATCATCATCATCCTATCGTGGCATAATCCTAAAAATAATAATACCATCAAAATAACAATAGTTTTTATTATAAGTACTTTATTATTATTATCACATCATCATTTCTTTACAAGTATCTTCAAAGAAAATGGGGATTCTATATATTATGTGAATAGAAAAGTCTGCTGCTGCAGGACAATATCGAAATTTAGAATAGCGACAAAAAATGATGTGCTCCTGCTTGCTACACACAGAGCTCTTGCTCCTTCTTATCCACTCAACTCACACCACCACCAGACTTCTTCTTGTCATCGACCGTTGCATCATTTTGTGGAGAACTTCCTGCGTCTTAAGAATTCATAGCTAAATGAAAACTGGAAATTATTTACGCTCCATCTCCATTTGCCTCTGCGCACATCATGCATACATAAACATCTTTCTGATCGAAACTTTCCTGAAAATTAGAAAAAGCTGGGCGTAATAAGAATTTTGCACCACGTATGTTTTTATAGCAAGCGGCAAGTTTGTAGTTTTTTTAAATTCCAAACTGTTGAACAGTGCAATATTTTACCTTTCCACTTTCCCTACAGAGTTTACTAGGCACGCGTTTCCCAGAATTTTTTTTTGTACCGACTAATTTCTCCATTTCTTCATTAATTGTCACAGCAAGGAGCAAGAACCACGCATCCGTTTTGTTTTGTTTAAAAAATATCCACTATAGTTTTTGTTACATCATCTCATAATATACCTCAAGATTTGTTTTTTTCCTTTGCTACTTATTACACTCTATGCAAACTATTTTTTTATTTCCCTAAAAAGTTTTATTTCTCTTCTCTCTTCTTCCCACAAGAAAGGGTAAAAGTAGTGTTTTTGGAAACATTGAGAAAAACTGAAACAAAGCGCTTTTTTAAATAAATGATGAAAGACTTCCTGAGTTTCTTTTTCTTTCCTTTTTGACTTTACCTGCGCGCGTGGTGGTTTTTTTCCTTGCATGTATTACTCTGCAATACTCACTTCGTTTTGTTTTATTTTTAGAAAATAAAAAAACAATACGTTTATAAATATAAAGTGACAATTGAGCCCTTTTTACAAAAATGAAAATAAGAAGAGAGAGAAAACAGGGTGTGGCGTTCAACGGTGATTGTTTTGCTGCTAAACTTGTGTTGTGTGTAGGCTGGGATTTCTTTTACCGTTCCTGTGTACCAGTTTTGTTTAGTTGTGCAAGTTTTCAAAATAAAAAGTGGATGCTGGTTTTGGTGGTGGAGTTTTTTGGGATGATTGATGAAAAAGGCAACAAAGTGTACAAGGAAAAAGTTTACTAATAAATGCAACTTTTCTTTCTCTCCTTTCTGCTGTTGTTGCTTTTTAGTCACTCAGTTCAGTGTACAGTACACACAAACCCTCCCACTTTCACTTGCTTTCCAACTTATTTTTTTTTGTACTTCCTCAGAAAAAAGAAGAATGTGCATGTGCTCGTGTGTTTGTGTGTGTGTAAGTTTGTTGGTGCTACTCCTACTTTGTAGGTGTTTTCCAACTTATTTTTTTTTTGTACTTCCTCAGAAAAAAGAAGAATGTGCATGTGCTCGTGTGTTTGTGTGTGTGTAAGTTTGTTGGTGCTACTCCTACTTTGTAGGTGTCTTACATACCCGATCGTCATCCTGTTTGTTTTAATGAATATTTAGTGAAGTTTAACTAAAATTCTGTATTCTCGGTACTACTTTGTCGACATGGTATAGTAGCGGCAGTAGTGGTGTTGAAAAAAGAAGAAAATTTATGTTCGTTGTTGTTGTAAAACTGTAGACATGCCTACATATATTACATAGGTGCATGCATGCCTACCAACAATATTATCGCTTGGTCAAGTTAAAAATAGGGAAGAGGAGTAAAGAAGCAAGGTGAGTTTTGTATAATATGTATTGTGTGGTGATCTTATAACTTTTTTTTAATACATTACGTTTTTGAACAAGGGAGCAGAAACAGAAACATACCAGATTGCAGGCTTACATGCCAGGAAGAAGTAATTCAAAATTAACACAAGAAAATCCCAGGCACGAGCAGAATGTATAAATATATACAATATAGGTAGTATGCATGCATGAATTGCTGTGGCAGTCGACCAACATTTTGTCTATGGAAAAGCAAAAAGAGGGGGGATAATCAACCAAAATTTATACGCAACCATCGAAGGACGCGCTGTCTGCTAAAGTTCTGGACATGTTTTAATTGGCTTTGTGTTTAATTACTGTTCTTCTGATTAGCTCGTTTGCCTTGTGTGTATTTTATTGTCGTTGGTTATTTTCTTGTTAGCCAATGATGGTAGTTTCCAACATCACTTTTAACATTCATTATTATTATTATGATAGTAGTAAAAGTAAGTTTGGCTACACGAGAGATTACATACGCTCTATACAATCCTATACTACCATGTGATATATTACCAAATGTATATGTACAGTAACATGTTTACGGATGTGTGCAATCTGCCTATTCTGATTCTGATACACATAAAATCATTACAATAATGAATGATCCAATCCATTTATTGTTTCTTCCACCAACACCGTGTTATCAAATAAGTAAAGGGAGTGGGCGACGGGTGGTTGTATTATAATTTTAAAAGTTAAGTCTGATATTAGAATGGAAAAAAACGAAGGGAAGCACACGATATTATAAAGATTCTGAAAATAAAATTCCGAAGGAAAAGAAACTTTTTAATTTAATTTTCAACTTTTTCTTTTAGCACGCCCGACCAGTAGCAACCACATCCGCCTTACATGACTCTACCATTAGAGCGCCATGTATTGTTATGAATATATACGTGTGCTTTTCTGCTGAGCGGGGAGGTGGTATATAGTCTTTCAATTAGCGCCTCACACACACCCAAACAACAAAATATCGAATTCCCTTTGATAATTTTTTTGGCAGTTGTGTAATGTATGGATTTTTAGTGAATAGGGGTGAGCATTTTTTAAGTCAAGAATATGAGGGAAAAAATTAATCTCTTGAAAGTTTGAAAAAAACGTGTTTCCAAAAATTGAATCTTGTGATTCCAATATTTCCATGAATTAATTTATAAAAAAATAATGTAAGGAAATATTACAAAAATAGAGTTGATTCAAAACTGCGTTGGCGTTTGATGATAGTAATTGTAATCATCAAGCTATATTATTGTAGACAACATAATAGAATGAAATCAAGAGATGACAACGATAATGTAATAAACGTGCCAATTCAATTCTTCATGTTCCAACAGAAACATGAACAATAGGCATGTATTAGTATATGTATTTGTAATATTACTTCGCTCTTTGCAATATGCATGTTTTTCATAAATGTTTAAAAGACGTGATCGTCGCTATTCGTCTCTTCTTTCGGTTTTTTATCCAATGAATCTGGTTGCTTGCTCTCGGTGGATGGTGAATCTAAACTTTGATGTGTCTACGATCTTCGATGCTTGATATTCTGGGAAAAATATCTGCTGGATTAATACCTAATAATAAGCTTGTTTACCTCGATCTTTTTCCTTAGAAGATGAGCAAAATGGATGTTTTTAAAGTTGTTTATTCTCTTGTACATAATTTGCATTGACGCACAGCTTCAGTGAATGCTTCTTCTTTTACATAATTGCATTTTTTTACATTCTACTTCATTTAAAAAACATAATGGACAATATATAATTTTTTGCCATATGCTGTTGATAATATTGATGATGACAAATTTACAATGCTCTGGTTGTTGTACTTCACCATAAATACAAAGATGTATATATAACAAAAGGACTAAAGAGCAACACAACATGCTCATCTTCATCACACTATTGTCACCACCAAAAGTACAACGAGTGGCAAAAACAGACATCAGAAAGATCGAGTTGCTAAAGAGAGAAAAGCTGTAATAAGTATCTGGAAGTATGGAAGAAGAAGTGAAAGGGAGCAGCAGAAAGTAGAATAAGAGCAGCACAGTAGTTGAAATAATGTTGGAAAGTACAAGTAAAAAAGAACCTATAGAGAGACTATAATATCATCATTATTATTGCCATTATATAAGCCATTTTACTCACTTACACTTTTGGTCTAGAGCCATAGCTGCTTCCTCTTCTTCATCTTAGTAGTGCTCGTGTCGTCGTCATCATCATCATCTTCTTGAACAAGAAAGAAATGAGATCAAGAGTTAAAATGGATGTGAAAAGTAAGAGATAGAGAGTAGTATGGCGAGGAGTTTCTTGAACGGGAAAGAAAGAGTGAGAGTAAAGCCATTTTGTGCACATGGATGAAGTGAAATTGGTGTTTCATAATATTGTTCAGATAGATGCATATACTACCCACTACCCACACTACTATATGCAATATAGGCGAACAGCAGCAGCTAAAAGATGTAAAAAAGTGTTGAAATGAATGGCTCTCATCTACACATTATTCCTCGCCTATACCATTGTTATGGCCATTTCCCCTTGACTCAAGAAAGTTCCTTGAACAACGTTGTTATCTATCCCTCGTTATTCTCAGTTACGCTCACAGAGAATCACAATGGTATGTCGTTGTTGTTGTTGGGTGAGGAGTAGTAGTACGTAGTGAGTAGGTATATCTCTGTTTTTCTTTTTAGGCACTATTTTTTTGAGTTGTTGTTTGTATGCGGCAGTAACATCACATCACTGTTTACGATTATGATGTAAGGGTGAAAATTGAAAATACTTAATACGGATTTCTTCTCTACATTTTTCCCCATTTTCTTCTTCTTCCTCTTCTTGCGTTCGTTTGTGGGATGGGGACCACATAATATGCGTGATGATGGGGTGCTATATGCACATACAACATATGTGCAGACATATATACATTATCAGTCCACGAATGTAAAAAAAATGCTTTGATTTAATATCACATCTCTCTCTCACACACTCACTATGTAAACAAATTGTGTGGAAGGAATGCTGAATGTGCACACGAGATTGAAATAGATTCAAATGTGAATATATATGTAGGTACATTAATCCGCAAAATTTACATAAATATTATTAGGCACTATTTACAGGGTGTTAATCTTCTTGTTTTGATTATGAGATCTATAGCGCAGTAATAACTTTTGTGGAAGCATCTCAGCAAAATAAAAATATGCTGGCAGGTTTACATCTGCGTCGTTTTTAAATCTGTCGACTAATTTATTACTGTAACTTTTTTCTCGTTTGCACATTGAATTTTCATTTATCAAAATGACCATGTTTTTCCAAGAGAATGTATGAAACTTGCATAGGTATTGAATATAAAAAATGGTAACCTCTAATTTTTTTGCCATTAATAAATAAGATAATGATAGTTGGTAAATGAGGTCAATAAAATCAAGAAACTCGACATTTTACCAAATGAGAGACATGTTGTTTTCATCATCATCAATCACATCAAGTACCATTTTATTATATTAATTCATTTTCATTATTGGTATTTCACACGGAACAAAATTTATAAACAATGTACATATGTCTAAGTGTGTGCAGCAATACTATTGATATAAAATGCAGGCATAGATAAACCAAATTAACTAGTACAAGCTTCATCAGAATTATTTTTATTAAATAACTTATTAAATACATATACTGCATTAAACACCACGCATGCACAAAATGCATGAAGATGTAATAATATTATGTATAGTAGCTTTAGTAGAAATAATTATTCCTTTATCGCCAATAATTGGGTGTACACAAGTCTCTTTGTTCCAAGCTCTCTCTTACGCACACATCACCAGTTTAGTTATTTTAATGCTCATCACAGCTTTATGATTATGATGATAATGCTCCAAGTATGAAATAAACGAAACAAAAAGTATAAATTAAAGCACACTTTCACAGTCTATATAGTATGCTGTACGCACGCAGTATTTTTTGTGTTTCGGCTTTTTCTCTTTGCCCTCATCATCATTATATTTGCTACTATATAATATGGCTTTTGACTCGCCGTCCAAATCATCATGATAATAATAATAATAATAATAATAGTGGTGCGGTGATGGTGATGGTGTACAGATAAAATCTCTGTTAGGACTTAAAATCCGGAAAGCCTGGTGTACAACATGTCATACAAATTATATCTCATTCTCCCTCTAATACGAACTTTTAAAGATGAAAAATATACATGAAAAAATCAGCTAGGTGTAGCGCTGATGGGACGAGATGAATTGGTTGGAGAATAAATGAATGGCTTGCGAACTCTCTACTACTGTAATTATTTGATGAGTGCATATTAGAGAAAAGCTTTCATCATATCTCATACACTACACTCTTCGAAAATGTCTGCACCACCATAAGTATATGACTATACTAGACCAAAGCAGTATAATACGTAGCCATTTCTCTCTCTCTCTCTCTCTCTCTTTTGCTTCCACAGAAAGTAGGAATAGGTAGGTACGTTTTTAAAATGCGCATATAGGTACGTATGTTAGCTAGAACTGGAACTCTCCTCTGATGTTAAGAGGTAATAATAATAATGAGTGTGATGTTAGAAGTATTTGGTAGTGTTCCTAGAAATGATGGAGCATATTTATCAAATCACTTTTCTCCACTCTCCCTCTCGCTTCTCTTCACCATCGGTGCTAAAAATGCGTGAGGATTGATGAGACATTAACATAAATTTAAAATTAGATGTTTTCCAAATCAAGCATAAATATTGTAGGAGTGGTTTGATGTCCACTGATGTTAATGGTGCGGTGCGGTGGTGTGATTATGTTAAGCTAGCAGAAGGCAGTGAAATAACTGCATGAATGTATGTAGTTTTGTTGTTGGCGCCATGTTTGTGCATATACATATTATGCAAGACCTATCCGCTGTAATATACTTTGCTACTTTTTTGCTTAACGAAAATTTTTATGGTAGACACACTAGTAATACAAATGAGTACCCTCATTTACGATGCCAGCATAATTTAATTTTTTCTGGAGGAAAATGTACAACGGTGGTTATGAGGGTGGGTGGAAAAGTATTGTAATTATTAATCAGGTAGAAAACTAACATGGAAGAAATAACACAGACATAAATATGCATGTACGCTGTGTTTCTTGCATGTTCTGAGTTCTCTGACGGATAAAATATGCTGTGAAAGGCATGTTTCGTATTTCTGTTCTTTAGTCTTATAATGGCCCGCATGAATATCCCGTAAAGATATGTGTAAAAAAGGTTTTTCTCGTTGAACAATGAGGTCTTCATCTTCCCTCTGGTCAGATTAGACGGATGACATATAGAACAAAAGACTACATTGTTTGCAGAGAGAGTATAGAATAACAGAGAATGCAGAAAAGATGAGCCAAAAGAGGGAGAATGAGGGAAAAGAACTGAAAGAAAGTACTGTTGTATATACCCCCAAATCAAACTACTGTAGAGTAGAAAGAGAGAGGGGGAGGGGGAACAGAGATGGGAGAAAAAAGGAGGAAATCATTATTTTTTCATAAGTTTTCTTCACCCTTTCATTATTATTGCAAAAGGATCAGACAGGAGTCAGTGTAGAGATCACCAACCATGTTCGCTTCACTCTCTTTCTTTCTTCCATAATAATACATAATAATAATAATAATAATGTTCCTTCCACACTACACAACCATAGCCAAAAGGAGAAAAGCAAAAGTATCTTTCATGTTTGATACTACCGTATTTGTTGTATATGTGTAATTGTGTGGGCACTAGTTGGTTGTAGTGACGACATACTTTTATATACTACACCATAAATGCAAGCAAGCATGTTTTTCTAGGATAAAAAATGAAATAATACTGTTGAATCTTCAACCTTCATCTTATGCTTTCTTTGCTCAAAAACGGGTTTTCATCCCTTTTCTTGCCGGCTTTTACTGGCTTGGCAATATTGGCATTACTGTGGTGCTATATATGTATTATATACACATATATAAAATATATCATGAATAGTGACCATTAATATATTTTCAACCGTGACGGTGTAATACACAAGTATAAGCACACAAAAACACTACTCGGTACATACACATATACACACTTCTTCTCATGTGTTTTTTTGTCCCGCTGCTACTGCAATTTATTTCTGGTTGCTCATCCTCGTTGTCCTTTCTTTTTCGCTTTATCATCCCCATTTCCACACGTTTTTGTGCTGGGATGATACGATATATGGTATGGATAAATAGATACTAGTCATATTGTACATAGCAGTAGCATATATGTAGTTATATACCTAATATGCACCCTACTGTCAAGGTGGTACCTGTTCCAAAGTCCAGTCGAGTAAAAACGTGTGTGCTCCAGTTCAAGGCTGTAACAATATATCTTCTCTCTTTTTTAGAGCGGGGAAAAAAGTGAAAAAGGAAAGTAGTGACTAAAATTTAGCTCCAATGGTGTATAATTTTATGTCTTTCTTCTTTTCTCTCTGCTTTTTACTCTGCGTACACCACTACAACGTATGTTCTTTTTTGGTACGTCTTTTCACAATTTTTCTCTTAGACTTCCGACTTTCTAGCTAATCCCATATAACATGGACCACAACTAAAAAAGCACACATGCACCATATATGGTATATATACATATGTGTGCTTTTTTATGTGTAGTAATAATATATGTATTACTGGTGGTGGATAAAGTGTCGTCCATAAAATGGCCGGTCATCCTTTTCCCCTCTACTTCCATTCTCATATATATGTATGCGTGTCATACAATATGCAGGTACAAAAAGGATGGAAACACGGAGGAAAGTACATGAGGGGGAAAGCAATCGTTGGAATGGCTAAAGTCATTTGAGAATATTTTATATCCAGTGTCCCTCTCCTTCCATAAATTTTATTGTTTTATTTTAAGGAATGTAAAATAAATAAGTGAAAAACAAAAAAAAAAGATGGTGGAAAGCACTAAAAAGAGAGGAATAACAAAGAGAATTTGATTAGGAATGGTAATGCTGCTCCTGTGTGACCATGCTGAGTACACGTATGTAGGTATAAAAAGCAAAAAATAAAATAAAAGTACATCAGCTAAATTAAATCATGACCACGCGTACTAATTTTGATCAATAACAGTACAAAAAGTACAAATTGTTAAAGCAATATATTTCTCACGTGTACTAAATTTTTTCCATTTCAATTCCATTCCATTTGTATTTTTTCGGAACATATCAACAACAATTACTACTGGAGAAATGATTTTATTCTGTGTGCTATGTAGACTTTCCTTTTGTGACTTTTTATGTCGGATTGAGGAATCAACACTGTTGAATATATGTACTTGTACTACCGACAAAAATATAAAATAAAAACAGGATTTCATATTTCTTTTATCTTCCTCCCCTCTCTCCCCATATCACCCACACTAATATTTTTCCATTTTTATTCATCGTAAAAAGCTCAGAGAAAGTATATATATGACTTGACTGCCAGTCTGTCGTATAGACAATTTTGGCAACGGCCTTGCAAACTTTCTACTTCTTCATTTTTCTTCTTCCAAGGCATTATATCTTCTTCTTTTGCTCTATTTCACTGTGTGTGCTTACGTGGTGAATTTTTACTACTGTTTGGGAAGACGAATACAATATTATGTATTTCTAAAAACATTCTCTTTTTGATAAGGCAAATCTAAAAGGAAAAAATGTCACTTTGTTTTCCCTTGCACATGCTTTACGGAAAAATCTAGACAATTTAACGTTTATAGCGACTATGCGTAACAAGGCACACTTCCTTTCAACTTTCTCTGTATATTTTTTTGTATTTCTTCTGGGAAGAGTTAAAAACGCATAATGTTTGTATTCCAGACCGGATTTCCGTCTTTTAAGCATTTTGTATTTAAATGCATTTTGTACATAACTTTCGCACATTATACAAAATGTTTTAACTTCAATAGAATATGCATAAAATATACATATAACAAAATATTCGGGTGGGGGGTTTCTCCCGTAGGTTGTTATTTGCATCCATGCTCAGCTTATTTTGCTGGCATCTTCTAATACAAAAAAACAAAAGCCTACATTCACGCATCTTAAAAACCAATAAAGTTTATAGAGCTTTATACATTATTTACACTTGTGTAGGAACATTTAATGTAAAAAATATATATAATATTTGTATAGGGAACAAAGGACTATATATGTTTGTGTGTGTCCATGAAATGTCTGGATTATTTTTCCACTATGGCTCCCAACTCATTTTTACTGTGTGTTGTTGGCTCTTGCCACTTGTTTTGCTGGACCATCTTCCATTTAAATGATCATGATCATCATCATTCTCACTTCTATACACAAATTCCCCCCGTTGTTATCATTATCATCATATTATCGTCATCCTCACACTTATGTTGAAGGGAACTAGAACTAAACGTGCTTATTAGAAAATGACTGCTATTATAGCAGCCATACAGGCTCCGAGCCATGTAATGTTGTTAGTTATATCTTATCCAGAAATTGGCTGTACTACTGACTACTGGCCTGGCTGCTATTACTCGCATTTAGTCTGTACACAAAACAACATACAAGTGAACAATTTTGTACTACACTTTGTGTAGTTTTTAGCTTTAATTTTCTCGATAAAAGTTTTTTTCAGAGATAAGAGTAGTTGTTACTGTTGCTGCTTGTGATGTGCAGCAAAACGAGGATGATAATATGCATGCATACATACCTATAATATTTTTTTTTAAACAAGACCGTTCTGTCTGATGTGGTATTAGGAATTCGGATGCGATTGTATAGATATGAAATGAATGAATAAAATTGTCCATTTTCTTCCGTGAATGTTGTGCCTGCCCGTATACACTTGTATACACTTTTTTGGTGGCGTGTGAAAGACATGCATGCGTGCTGGAAATGTTGAGCATAAAGTGTTATTAGTTTTTTGGTACTTTTTTCGGCAGAAGAGGCATCTCTGTCTGTACTCTTCACAAGTGTTTGGAAGAAAACCACAACAGTCAAGTCAATATGAATCAAACAAAAGGAAAAGCAGGGGGCTGATATTCTAGCGTAAGTGAGCAGTAGTATAAAGTATAAGTTCATGCGCTGCGAAGGTGCGGAACTTTGGATCAATATATAGCGTCTGGAATTTACCAGTCAATCCTGCTATATCAAAGTAAAACCGAACGAGTGAACCAAAAAAATGACTGTGGTTGTAACACTGTAACGACGGACCACTATACATAAGTAGATGAATTGCAAGCGGATACCTTTTTGAGCTTATAACGCCAGGGCTTTAACCCCTGGTGATAAAATGGCTTGAGCCTTTGCCCTGTAAGGTAATTGTGTGTCAAGTTTGAGTGAAATCAATTGAAAAGCATGTGCACGAATCATAGCGAGGACAGGCCAGACAAAGTCATTGTGTTTATATATATGAATTGCTGTACAGCAATCCTTGAATAATAATTCTTTATTTATATCATCGTCATCATCAAAGCTGTGTGGCAATGAATGTGCGTGGTCATTTGTTTTTTTTTTGTTAGTGAAGTCTCTGTTGTTGTGTTCCTTTGCGACCGTGGCCATGCGTCCACGTCCATGGCCAAAAATTCTTCCTTTTTTACATTTTTATTCTCTCTGTTAGAGTCAGAATGTATGATGATTGCACAGTCCTCCCAATCGGTAGTCGCACACAAAAAGAGGAAACTTATATATTTTTTTGAATGTTTATGGGGGTGGGGAGGTTGATAGTCGTCTCCTCACTCAGCTCAGAGTTTTATGAGTATATATGGTATGGTGGCTTCTGGTGATGAAGATAATAATGAAGATTTGAAATGGTGCCAAATAACTTGCCTGATTATCAGAAACTGGCACAGTTCCGTTGGTTTTTATATATAACCAAAACATGGCCACACAGCCAACAAAAAACATATAGGGATGAGAGGGGATGATGCTCAGGGTATTATACGGTATTTCCTGTGACAATACGCAACTTATCACCCTCTTTTTTCACACTGTGTGTCGGTTAAACTTTTTGGCTATTTTGTGGTGTAAATGAAATTCTACACAATTGGTGGCGGTGGTGGTGTAGGAGGAAATGAATGGTGCGTATATAGTATTTTTTTGTCCTTTTTATAATATAAATATACATGTATCAAATGGGAACCTAAAAAAGTACAATGAACTGACGTGGAAAGGGTATACTAAAAAAGGACAGGAGGATACATGAACGAAAACCATCATAATCAATAAAGGCAATTATATTTGAGTTTATATGTGTAGTTCCCAGTATTTTTCTTAGATAAACCGTTTTCCAATTAACTTATCTTCTTCTCTACTACTGGTATAAAAAAAAAGTTTGGGCTAATGCCTTTAATGGGAAAGATATTCATGAGGTTCTAATCTAATTTTTACGACGCTCTTTCAAAATGTGTGAAGGAGAATTTTATAGGAAGGATTTTCCAAATGCGTCAAATGCAAGCATTACATGCATCCATATAGGTACTTGCATCAACTTTTTTTATTAGTAAAGCGACGCTCGTCGACATTGAAGCGTAATTGATTGACCCATCATCATCTTGTACGATCGTCTTTTAAGAACGCATATTCATTTCACTGAGGTAGAAAAGAAATTTCAATTTGTTTAATTACCGCCCTTTGTCTCTTTTGCCGACAAGAGCAGAGGGTATATACATAGATAGATGTTTTTAGACAACAATTTTTGCAGTCCAATCACTTTTTTATATTTTCAAACATTGGATAATATCATCATGATGAAAACAAAGGAAAGGTTTGAGTGAAGTTTTTTGCCTCTTTTTCTTCGCCAAGGGCGTCCTGTTTTCTTCTTATCTTTTTATTTATCTTGATGGCTTCAAATCAAATGCTCATTGATGTCTCATCACTACAACACCATCAGCTTTTGTTGCTTTTTTAAACATAATAATAAGAAGTATAGGATTGTACGTATAGTACAGCATAGCCATAAATAAACTGCTTTCACTTCACATGTTTCTCTCTTGTAACCTTCAAGAAGCATGGAGCACTCATTGGATATTTTTCGTGTTTTCTCTCTTTGACAGGTCAATTTCTGGTTGGTTTACCCATTTGATTGCAAAAGGGCGAGGAAGACAGTAAGACAGAACAGCAAAGAGGAGAGCGCGAGATAAAATGGGACCATAGACAAGGCACTGCCGTGAACAAGTCAAAAAGGAAAAGAAGAGATGTTGTTTTATTTAGTCGCAGATACACATATTCGACCTACACCCACCTCTCTTTTCCGCCAACAAAGTACGCTTCTTCTGTCTGCGTTGTGTGTATATTTTCACATGCATACTCGCACACATGAAATGCTATTCTGCTGCAGAAAAAATAATGTTGTTGCAGTATATTTTTTGTGTACTGCTTCTGCCGTCACCAAACAACTTAGTATTTCCTACGTCTCGTTTTTTCATCAATTTATATTTTGGTACATCAACCTACCACCACACGAAGTAAATTGAAATTGTTTGCTGGGAAAGAAGGAGGTGCCAGGAGGGAGTCTCACAAGCCAAAAACCAAAGCAAGTAAAACCAAACAACACAACACAACACTGTCAAACAAACATAAGAGAAAAGGAGATGCAGTAGAAGAAGAAGAAACATCATCAACCCAAAAGCCGAAGAGTGGAGTAGCCTGTCGAAAATAGATGTTTCTGGGAAGCAAGTAAGCAGGAGTAACAGTTTTGTATATTACCACATGGCTTGTATAGTAGTAACACATAAATACATACCATATTTATATGCAGCAACTTATACATAGCACATAAATGAAAGGTCGACGCTTCGGAGGGAGATGCCTGAAAAAGGGATAGAGGAATAAGACAGACAGAAAATAAGAAAAGGCATTTTTATACCATGAGATATTGCTACCACCACTACGTGTGTCGTAGGTACAACATAATAATATAATATAGGCACATATTGTGAAGAGATGCGTCTCTCTCAGTTTGTTTTGTGGAAGAGAAGAAGAGAAAGAGACGTGCCAAAAAGCAATGTATATTGTGAGGAAAAGAAGACAAGGCACACTCACTGCGAACATAAGAAAATGGAGAGAAAAGGGAACGGGAAGAAAGAAGAGAGATGAATCTCTTTTCCGTTCGTTCACTCTTTCGTTGCAAGTAGCAATCAGTGACTTGACTGGAGTGACTACTATATAATATTATATAATGATATATATTATCTTACATAACTGACTACTTTTACTCCTTTTTCTTCACAGCCAAACAAAAAAACAACTGATATGTTGTGTGCGTGTGCTCTCACACACTTAGGTATGCATATAAATAGCAGCAACAGTAGTATGTAGTATATGTATTATTTGGTGTTGTTTATATATATTATTATCATATAAATATAAATGATGCATTCCTCTCACAAAGAGAGAAAATAGGAAACAACAAAGAAAAAACCAAAAAAGTATGGATATTACAGATAACCAACCATTCATCTTTTATTTTTCTCATAGTGTTATTAGAATATAGGATAGAAAGAGAGACAGAAAGGAAGAAGCAGAAGGGAAAAAAATGATGGCGAGAACTAAATATGTATATAGTAACTCGTATACTTGAGATGCTGCTGCTGTTGGTGAGTTGTTGTGTAGTAGTAAACTAACCATTCATCCATCCATCCACCCAATTCTCACAGATTTCCCTTCAATCTTTTTTCCTCCAGACAACTCAACTCAATTCCTACATCTTATACATACATACACATATATCTATATTCTTATATGTATCCATATAGATACATTTAATATATCATAATATTCACAAAATGCCTGTCATTTTGTTTTCTCCATCAGCACAACCCATCTCAATATTCAATTTAGGAAGAAACAAGAAGAAAAAGATAAAGGGAGAGAGGACGACGGAAGAGTAAAATGGAGATAATGGAGAGACAGTCAAAAAAAGCCGTAGCAGTATATATGTATGTTTTGTGGCTTCGTATACCTCTTTCCTCCTCCAATATTAGTATGTATGTATATTATTGCTCATATATTTCCTTTTTACTGCATATCTCTACATGTTCAACAATCTTATTATATCTGTTTATATGGACTACATTATATTTAAATTGTATTGTAGTGTAGTATATCACAAAAAAAAAGTTTAGAAAAAAGACGTATACAATATGCACGCGTTTTCCAACCTGAAGTAAATTCATTTGTCAGCTCCTGCCTTCTCCTCCTACATACCAATGTATGCGTGGTGTATATGTGTATGTAACTTGAAAATGTACTGTGCATCTTCATTATTTTTTGTTAGCATATGTTGTATATTATGAAGGCATAATATACAACAAAATATACGCAGAAGAGAAAGAAGGCAGCGCACAATAAGCGGTAAACACAATTAGACTTGTTCTCATTACTAGTATTTTGCCATCATCAACAACATCATCAACTCAGATTGTTATCTTTTTCCTAGTATGTACATACGCACACAAAACAACAAGTTGATGAAAAACAATTCCTTGTTTTCCATTTTACGCTTTTTCATTTTCACACGTGTGTACTTGGGACGACCATGCATATTGCGTTATAAAACAATATGTTGTTGTTGTTGTATTGTATAACACATGTATTTTGTTTATCACAAATATTTAAAGAAAAGTAGTACATTTTCTGCTCACATTATCTATTTGTATTTATCCATATATTTTGGTTCATTGAGTTTAGCGCGTTACACTGTACACAGCCCAGTACACCGTTCTTATCAGTGGAAGTAAACGCGAGTAAAGAAATGTTGGTGCTGCTGCTGTCGTTTTGAAAAGGCTGCAAGTATACATTTTGAGATCAGTCGACCGATATGCCAACAAAATTGTTCTTTTCACGGTTTCAACAACACGACCAACTACGTATAATATATTGGTATACTTACTATATACGTATTATGTGCTTGTAACATTTATTACATCGTTTGTTGCACCACTTTTACTACTGCTACTACTGCATCATCAACATCTTTCCATAGTCAATTTTTCAAGCTTTAGTGAACCGAGTTTGGGGATAATGAGGATATCACCATCATCCTTCATGGGATGGTGGTACACGACGATAGTGTGTAAGTATGTTGCGGTTGTGGTATGTAAAAACTTTCTCTTTTAAACTTTATTTTACCGAGAGAGAGAGAGAGAGAGAAGGTATCGGAGTGTGCATAAGCGATATGTTCATGTATGACAATAATGCTACAATAGCCATGTAAATAGGTTTGCAGACACGTTCAAATGTTCAACTACACACATCACAGTAATGCATATATATACTGGGTATGTGATGTATGTAGTAGCGATCATGATGTTGATAAAGATGAGCATACGAGTTGAATTTGCGATTCAATACCACACCACCGTCGTCCCCACCACCAAAGTCACTCTATAAAGTGTAGCACACGATATAAACACTCACTATGTAAGCATCATTATATTATTATTTAATATCTTATGCGCCAATATATTCTTAGTGTGTTTGTGAGTGAGTGAGCATCCATTTTGTTCAAATAGGTATATTCATCATGATCATATAGCCATGGCTCACTGGATTGTTTGATTGTTCCTCGTCAGAGAAGAATTTATAAATGGAGCATTCACAGGAAATTAAATATTTCTACAAGTTGGCAATTCTGTTACAATATTCTCATAACTCATTGGTTCGAACAAGTAAAGCATACAGAAATGATATGAATTCAATTCAATTGAATATGGTGAATGGTGTGTGCTTTCGAGAGCACAGAAAAGAGTCCATAGTCGCCCAAAATAGAAATGGATTTCTATAATAATAATAATAATAATATGCTGCCATGTTTTTCTGTATATAGACTGACGTGACATAGCAGTCAATAAATTATAGCACGCATTGTACATAGGTACACACATATATAAGCAGTTATTATTATTATTATTATTATTATTATAGCATATTAGTTTAAGGATCTCTAAGGGCATTAGATATGATTCGTTTTGCTCATCTGGCACATTTTGTGTACATTTGTACGTGTACATTTCACACAAAAAGGGTTTTTCTTCTTGATAAATTAACTGTGCAATCCATAAAGAGAACTACTACTGCTTTATTTTGCACTGTGTGTTTGTTTGTGTGGTATAGGGGTAAAATCTGTCAGTCGACTGGCTCACTAAACTATTCTAACAAGTAAATTTGTATTGAGTAAACGCAGAATATATTATCCGTTTCCTAAATCCTTGCAAAGCCGTTTCTTGTCAAAATAATATTTCAAAAGATTGAGAAAAGGGACTTGATTTTGAGGATGATGTGTGCATACATTCTGATTAGACAGTTTGATAAAAGAGTTGTCAGTCAGATAAATCAGTGCGATATGTTACGCCACGCCGCAAGCCATTCAAATTAATGAATATCAGTGAACGGCAATAATGATTTCTTTTGAAAATATCATTTGCGCGCACCTGCGACCCTCCCAAGTACAATGTTATTTTATTCTTTTTTGATTTGATTTTACTTGTTACAAAAGAGAGCTAAAATACAAAGTAGTTGACTTGTAATTAAATGGATTGTCCTGCATGTATACTTCATTGTCCCCATTTCATTTTACCACCACTTATTATGCAGCTGTATGTTCATTCCTTCCCTAGTTGGTTTTTCTTTTAAACAACCACTTTCTTATTTTCATCTATGTTGAAATTGGATATTTAATGAACATTTCGCGTATGATACGGACTTTGTGTGTGGTAGCATCTAAAAATGTTAAGTGAGTTTTTGAATTCGCAGGAGGCTCAAGTCGAAATTCTCTTGTTTTATTGCTCCAGTGTTTAAAAGGGCACAGAATAGCTTTTAATATTAAACGTACTTGTAATGAAGAAATTCACGGGATGCATACCTTAGTATAATGAAATGATATTCTCTCTCTCTCTTAACACTCTTCAGAATAATATTCATCTCATCAAGGTATATGTACTCTTTTAAAACCACAAATTTACTTGCATCAACGATGTTGAGTTGAGTGAGAGATTCCGGCTGAGAGAGAGTAGAGTAGTAGGAAATAGAAATAACGAAGCCCTTTTTTACATTCCAACACATTACGTAACATTTCCTCTTCCTTCCTCGTCACTCCGTTTTCTTATATGGCATATTCCGCCTATCCTTCAACACTCTCCTCCCATTCAGTCTGTTCACTCTCATCACAGTATTCATCTTCTTCCCATTCATTTCACTTCTTTCACTTTGTCATATCTCCATATACCATGTATAGTCATTGTGAAAATGATGAACATTATTCTCTACAAAAACAAAAGAAACTGTTCAAATTATGCAGCATACAGCATTATGAGCACATTGTATCAAAAGCGACTATATTACAATCTTGTTGGAATGACTTGACGTACAATTTCCTTGTCATCCCCTCCCTTCTCTCTCTCTCTCGCTCTCTCTGTCTACATTACATATCTATGTATACCTACGTACCTGTCTACCACTCTTTGGCTTCCAGGTATTAAATGAAAATTTCGTTTGTCTTCATTGTATATGCATATGTTTTACATGAACTCGCACTAACACCTACTCCACATTAACGATATCATTCCTACTATATGTTCATCATCTTCATTCTTGATTAAAATAATGATGCTACTACTACTACTACCACTAAGCATACAATATTTTGTAAACTACCTAATTTACACCAACACAAACGAAGGGATAAGCAAGTAGAAAATCATCTCGGAATTTTATATTAATTTTTTTGGTTTCAAACGCAACTGGAAAACTCTGTATACATAAATTTCAGACACAGAATCAAGAAATAAGCAACCATCTCTGCACTTATCACATATCTGTTCGCCTTCCTGTGTTTTTTATAGGTTCATCGTCGTAACAAGTCAAGAAAAGTTTTTGTTATGTTTTACCTTTACATTTTGAAAGGAAAGAGATGCTATAAAAACGTGTAGTACTTAAATGTTTACCTTGTCTGCGACAACGACAAAGTAAGTAAAAGTCAAGTTTTTCTGATGCTTTCACTGCCATGGCTTTGCAACATTTATTTATATTCATGCCGACAGATACACAGACTATGGGGTATTCTAATATAATATACTTCCTTCTGTGCTTTCCCTCACAATATTCTATGTGTAGGTATCTTGTATTATAGTTACATGAGTATAAAAGAAGGCATCATCATCATCATAATAGCAATCATTTTTGTCAGCTTTATCTTTCCATTCTACTACATAATGTATATAGGTTGTAGGTAGGTATATATATTTATATACCTTTATAATGTATACTTTAACTAACCACACAACTACAACTTTTAACCACCCTCTTTACCGCACATATCAATAAAGGGTGATGACAAAGTAAAACTCTTGTTGCGGATTATCTTCCGCACAACCATATATGTATACATTTCTCTACATGAAAGCACCATGTCACACCTTATGTACATAAGAAACTAGTTGGCTTTCTGTATAGGTACCTATTTATTATTATTATTATGTTTATGTTTACAGTCTCTTACAGATGCTCATATACTACAACTGATGTGCTGCCGTATAATATTATTATTATTTTCACTCATTTCTCGCCTTTCACTACTCCATGTTGCTTTGTATGTAGGTATTTTGTGTGTGTTGTGTGTGGTGAAGGTATTAGAATGATTATGAAACTTTGCTTGCTCGTATGTTACTTCTGCCTACTACTGTGTGTGTGTGTGTGTGTGTGTAGACTTTTTCTCATATATCCACGGGAGAGAAAAGAGACAAAGTCCAAGACGTATTTCATATGACATGAAATGAAGTAACGTGTAATGTGGTGTTATAGCAGGATGGAATTATTCCTCTGCTGCCTGTAATCCATCTCCGTTAAAAAGGGTATGCTCGTGAGATATGGCGATGCTGGTGCCCCGCTTTAACTAACAAATACGTTGAGCTTTTTCTGGTAAAGCAGGGAAGAAAGAGGGACGATGACACAAAAGTTAGGAGGGTAGCAGCAGCAGCAGCAGCAAAGGAGCATGAAAAGTGGATAAATGTATGACAAGTTATGTGCATATAATGCTAGAGTCTCTTTGACTATAATAGTGTGTGCTTTCTACTACAATGTGTGCACCGAATAGAGCAAAACTGTGCAACTGTCGTAGACTTACAGTAGTAGTATGTCCATATAGTATATGCTATCAGGATCCCGGGTGAAGTATGTAGATATAGTGAAAAGCGAAAGTTATTATTATTGAGTCTCAACTCAACGTCGTCGTCACAGAATAAATGGAGGAAAAGACTGAAGTAAATGGTAGTAGGAGTAACACCGCATGGGAAATGAGAATCCTCTTGATACCTCATCTATCTATCTTTCCATCCATATTTAGAAGAATAAACGTGTAGGCAAGCCAGCCAAGTCAGACAACAAGCCAGAAATATACAATATGAAGAAAATGTATGTGTGTTTTTTTTTCTTGTGTGTACTGTGCGGATAATAGTAAAAGTCTCTCAAGACAAAAAAAACAGTCAAACCATAGAGGTAGGAATAATGTACGGCATAAAAAGCCGGAATAACGCTAGAGAAAAAAAGTATCATGCAAGTAAGGGAATAGAAGAAGTAGTAGTCTGACACCGTGTATACATGGTAATAATGAAGATATCCGACGTCGTCACATTCCCATTGTTGAAGAGTAGTAGTCGTTCATAGAGTTTTGGTGTAATTTTGTGTGTGCAGGAATAATAACCTGAGATGAGAAGAGAAATGCCTAGGTATATTCGGGCACCAAGAACATGGTACATAGTGGTGCTGTCAGAGAGATTCATATAAAGCAATCCAAACAAGTACATAAAAGATGATTCCATCAACATCATGTTGACGACGACGACAACGACTACTACGACTACAACTACTCTGCTGGTGATGACGATCCTGGCTAGTTTATAAAGACAAGTCACAAATGGTAATAAGTTGGGACGGGATGTGCGTTGGGAGTGTGCATAAAGTTACATGCATTAAATAAACTATATAGGTAATATTGTTAGTCGATGGTTGTATTACACTAGAGTGTTGTTTAGAAAGGAAGAAGAAAATGATGATGATAAGAATGATGGGAGAAGGAAGGGTAACTAGACACCACCGCCACACAAACGAGGAGTAAGAGGGAGGAAATACATACAAAGTGAAAGCAAGTAGTAATATCATAATACCAAACAACCAGAAATATTTGCAAAGTGTGTGTGTGTTTGTGTTTATGAGCTGCAGAGAGATGAGAAAACGAGAAAAGAATGCTTTTTTCTGTGCACTATTTATATCCTGTACGAGCATTTCATTTTTTTTCGTCCTCTTTTACTCTGAGGAGCAGTCCAAGGGACACAAAATGAGAAGCTACATATTATGTATTGTAGAGGTATACTACACACATGTAAATACGTTTTATGAGACAAGAAAAAGTTGTTTGAAAATCTTGACTGTTTACATATTGGCCATTTTTTATAATATACGTATCCGTTTGATATATGTACACATATTATATTACTTATATCAAACAAAATATGCCTAATGATATAAGAAATTCCATCTGCAATAATGAAATTAGATCGGTATCCCATTCTTTTCCCGTATTTTTAATATGCATGTATGTATATGCCTACTTATGCAATAAATAAATACTCGTAAGGAAGGGAAAAATGCCTTTGCACATTCAAAAGTATATTTATTATTTTGTAAAGAATTAACGATGTTAGAGGACATGACTTTAACAACAACATTTTTAATGTCGACGTTTCGGTTTCAAACAGTAAACCATCTTCAGGGCATAAAAGTACACCTACTATTTAAAAGCAGAATTAATAGTAATAGTAATACGTAATATTTTCTATAAATTCTATAAATAAGGGTTCTCCAACTGCTTTTAAATACTGTCTATTTTTTTATACCTAGATAGAAAACATCCTTTCATCTTTTGGCTGAAGTTATGTTAGTTATCTTTCTAACAATTAATGGCATCATCATCATGATTCATATATATGTATATTACCTAAGCATCTTATATATTGATTTTGTACTTCATCAATCCAGTATGGCAGAGTACCGTTTACATATGTATGTCTCCGTAATGAAAAAGAACAATAATTTGGGCAAAGCTATTTACGAATGCACCCACCTATTGCACATTTAGCTCTCTGGTTTGTGTATAGTCACGAAAGTTGACCTTTTTTACGATCGCGTTCTCCAACCGAAAACTTTGTGCTACCATTGTCACACCATGTTGTAGGATATATGGGTAGTATGAGCAGTGGAAACGTAAATGTATACGTAGTAAAACACGATATTTGTCATTTTACAACGGATCTCTCTCTTTTGTTGTTTGTGTATACATCACATGTGCAAATATTAAAAAATTCTACAGTAAATAGTGAAAGAGAGAGGGACAAAAATAAAGTGGGTAAGAGATATGTGATGCAGTTAGGCTTTTGTAGCTTCGCCTGTAAAGTCAAAATCTCCTCGTTCATCATGTTTATGCATTCACTCACAGTACACAATGTATGCAGTATGACATTGTATTTGTCATTCTCATATATTTTTTTAGGTATGTGTGCTTGAAAAACGTCCTAGGGTAAAAATAACAACAAAGATATTACAATTTGGGACCTTCTGATCAGAAAGTAAAAAGCATTTTGTATTTTCCCCAGAAAACAAAGCATTGATCAATATTATCTTTCTTTTGACGTTCCTTTTTATTAATGCAAAGAAAATGTTCGGTTTCCGATATCAAGGAGAGATGCTTTTTCATTGTTCGTTTTGTATAGCTGATGAAGAGAATCATTGTAGATCTTTTGTAAGTTCTAGACATTTTACTTTTTAAAATCAGTCGACTTTTCGCATGAACCCGTTAAATTGGTCTTTAAAATGACTTGTGTGATAACTCTCCCTGTTTATTTATTTCTTCAAATATTATACCTATTTGTTAGTATTTTATTTATGATGATGATGAATAGACTTTTTACGTCATTTCGTTTAAAAATCACAATGAATATGCGCTATAGCATTTCTGCTTATTTGGCATTTAGAATGTTTGCCATTTTATGCTCTCTCTCTCTCTCTCTCTCTCTCTCTAGCCTTTTTTGTATATTTTATACGACTCTGATGATGATAGAAGAACAAAAGGAGTAGATGCTTTTGACAAGAGTGTGTGTGGAGGAGAAAAAGGATGGGATTTGATGACAATGAGAATGGGCGAGGTAATGTTTTTGCCGGTGAAACGGCTCTCTCATTATCTCTGAGAATGAAGTGTGAATATGTGTATAAATAAAATGAGATAGAATAGAGAGAGAGAGCCGAAGAGATTTTATGGAATGTTATTTCATTTCCTTTCATTCATTCTTCCACTGAAATGACTTTGTCGGGAGAAGAGGTAGGCAGGAGTGTGTTTTCTGTGCATGTGTATAGATTTTACTGTTTTAGAGAGCTCAATAATGTGATGTGATAATAATAATAATAATAAGAGTCCTATATTGTCGACATGTATTTATTTGGAATTTCATGAGCCACACGTACAACACATAAAATCACTGTCAGTCATCGTCATCCTCATAACCGTTGTTGTTGTGTTGTATCAAGCAAGACATAAGAGTAAAACGGTAGCAAAGTAAATTCGTATGAATATGGGCATGCATGGGTGGTAATATGCCATAATAATAATGATAAAAGATTTAGGCACGACCACAAAATGATGAAATTTGAGATTTTATGTTGTTTCCTCCCTTAAATCGTTTATATCGGCATATATGTAATATCCTTCAAGCAAAAATGTCAAATTTCGGATAATTTCGACCTACTTACAAAGTAACTTAAGGAAGAATTGAATTCAAAACTATCTTCAATAGTTAGTCAAATATGTAATGTATGATTGGTTGGTTAAACTGATTTGATAGTTTTCTCGTCATTTTGGAAAATTTTATTATAGAGGGTATGTTATGTGCGTTTGGTCACATTATACATAATACATTCAATATTAGATAGTGTATATGTCTATACACATTTATCATATATTGAAGTGCCTATTATTCTACGTGTGGTATACTGTATGTAGTATGTTATGTTCTGTGCGTTTGGTCACATTATACATAATACATTCAATATTAGATAGTGTATATGTCTATACACATTTATCATATATTGAAGTGCCTATTATTCTACGTGTGGTATACTGTATGTAGTATGTATATATCCATACTTTATATACAAATGTTTGATAGCCAGATTATTTTTGAGATATATATGTACATACAACATATTGTTTCTGCTTTTCCACGAGTTTTCCAGCCTCTTAGACAATGTTGAATGTGTCACTATGTGTCGTATATGTATTTATAGATGTATTTATACCCAGTAAAAAGGTGGCAACCAAACTTTATGTGAAGTGACAAGAGAGAAAATGCTGAGCTCAGCCATACTTACATCAAAAAGCTTGAGCATCATCATCATCAACATCACCACCACACACACACACACACACAACCAAACTGGTTGTGTCTCTATACGCAATCCTTTCACTTTTTTGCTCGTTTTTAAGAGCTTAACTCCTTCAAGCTTTCCAACTAACCAACCAACAACGCCCTTCCCCCTTTTCCCCTTCTTCTTCTTGTGCTGCATTTCATCTTGGTCGCCTTGAGGAAACTAATGTTGATGGATGTGGAAAAGTCTACCTATTTGGATTTTAGCACATGTGTAAGTAAGGCTCTACACACATATCCAAACAAAAAGACGCTCAATCCACGACATTCCACGTAGCTATAAAAAAGAGAGAGGAGAAAATGAGTAAGGCGAAAAAGAAGGAATCAGTCAGTCAAGTATGAAAGAAATTGTTGCAGATAAAAAGGAAGACAGCGGAGGGTAAAGGAAAAAGCAGAGAGATCCCTTTTGTTCTTTCAAAATAATGTCGAAGATGGACGCGTCAGACGCCAAGTTGTATATAGTTAATACATTCATCATATTGCATAGTATGCCTAACCATATAATAAGAGGAGAAAATGTTCTTGTTGATGATAACACATTTTTCTTCTTCTCCTTTTTTCCTCTCTTCTGTTCATTGAGATTAGTGTGTCTCTGTCTATTTTCTTTTTGGCTCCTTTCCTTTTACGTATGCTCATATATACATACATACATGCATACATGCAGATGATAAAAAAAGTTTCATTTCGATTCCTCTGCAATATACCTACTTACGTACGTATATGTAGTAAATTGTGTCATTAACTCTACAAGGCAAGAAGTTCATAGTGGCAGAGTTGTTTGTTTGAAGGTTCAAAAGTACACCTGTCTACTAGTCTTGATAATACACGTTGGCATATCATGGTAGGTTATTAAGGCGCTGATACATGTTTAAAATACTCAAACTTTACTCAAAATTTGTTCTAGTAATTTATCAATCAATGAAAGAAAATACCGTGGAACATTAAAGCACAAGGTACACACCCAAGGTATAATTTTCAATTAAATAAAGTTATTGTAAATTGGTTGTTATCACTCACTCTTTTATCAAATAAACGGGAGTAATTGCATTTTTTACATATTTGTTTTACTATCCATCTAAATAAATTGAGCATTAAAACATTTTTATCATTGTATACATTTCTAGTAGTAATAGAACTACATAATATATATATGTGGTGTGATTAGATAATGTACCTGTACCTACATATGTATGCACAAGGGTAATATATTTTAACTAAAGTATTTTTCGCAAGTGAAACAATCCAAAAACAATAGAAGAGTGTCGTATATCACTTCACATCAACGTTTACTGTAGTAGTTCATGCTTTCCTTGTCGTGGCATGTGGATGCCACATGTATGCTACATACGTACGTTTTGCAATTTAGGGGAAACCATTTCCTTTTTTTCTCATTTTCATGAGTAGTTTAATAGAGAAAGAGAGAGAGAGAGAGAAGTGAAAGTAGAAGAAGAAAAGAGATGTAACATTCATCCATATATAGGTACCTACATATATATCCGCACCATATATGATTGCCGTGTTTGGAATGGGAATGTGAGTGAGGAGTATAATAATAGTAACAAAAAATAGACACGAGAAAGTGTAAAGGGAGAGAGCATATAGCAGCGGCAGACAGGCACAACACACTTGTTTTCTTTTGCGTGTGTGTTTCATATGAACCCATTCCTTTCTTTCATTTCCCACTCCCGTTTTTTGACTTTTTATAGCACTCTTGTTCGTTTCGTGCGTTACATTTTTTTCTGTTTTTTTTCTGTTGGGTCTTCTTGGCTGACCAAAACAAATTATTTGTCGAATTGCTGAGAATGCGGAGATGTTCAAACAAGAAGCACAAGAGATAGAGAGAGAGAAAAAAATGAAGAGGAAAAGAATGAGTTAAAAGATGTTCTGTTGGAAAGGTAGCAGATACAAACCGTACGTACATTACTGCTGCTGATATATGTAGGTATACTTATTTGGTAAAGTATAAGAGTAAAAGGGCAAAAGCATTTGAGGTATGACTGCCGTGTTTTTATGGTAAATGTGAATGGTGGTTAGAGAATGAACGCTTCTCTCTTTTCTCTCGCTGTTGGCAATAACGTTACGAATAAAACGATCTTACATAAGCCATAATTCTATCTCTCAGAGAGAAAGAGAAAGTAAAGTGAATAACTTTCTCTATTGCTCCTGCCACCACCACCACCATCGCTGCTGCTGCTGCACTTCACGAAGAAGTAAAAAAAAAATACATTTAAAGATATCTATCTATCTCGGTGGTGGTATGTGTGCACTTTTTTTGTGTGAAGTAGTAGTAGTAGTTAGCAGCAAATACTTTATATAGGCAACACACCGTTTGCGTTTTTCTTATTTCATCCATTCCCCTACCACCACCATCTTTCCGTTTCATTTATGAATCTTACCTTTCTCGTATTTTATCATTACTCCTGAGTTTTATTTCTTTTCCTCATCGCTTATCCAGCCAGAATCATCTATGTGTTTGCTTTACACTTCTATACACACTACATATGTACATGTAACTCAGAAGACGTGCATTATTATGTAATATCCCTAATATGTATCTATCTCTGCAGTTGGCAGTGGTCTACTACTAAATGCTATACTTTTTGAGGATGGCAGAAATAAACGCTTTTCTTTTTTCTCTTCCATTTCATAATCATTCCGCATCTATCCATCCGAAAAAAATGAAGGAATTTTTTTCATCTGCAGTATACAAAAGCTATTATAAATGCTTATGTACTCAACTTATGTTTGTGTAAAAAAAAGAGAACAAGCACAAGATTTGTGGCTGCCATCAACTAACCAATATAATAATGACTTCTTCCTTTTCCCCCTTTACTTTCTCGAGACTTTTGACTCGACTATAATATGTGTGGCGTGATGTTTTCTGTAGCATGCCTATACATAGTATAAATATTATTATTATTATGTCTCATTTCTTTCCATTTCCTAGGAATTTGATAACTATTATTCATTCTTATCATGTTGCAGTAGTGTGTGCACGTCTAGTATGTAGGTACTATCTTCCACACTAATCCATTTTTTGTGCCGTTTTGTGTGGCAAAATGTGTTTATTTTATATGTAGTCGGGTAGTTAAATGATAATTTTGTGTTTGTTTTACGATATCCATCTTTCTTATACCAGGACGATTTACACAGAGGAGAAAGAGAGAAAAACAGACTATTCGGTATTGATTACCATAAAATAAATATTTCCAAGGATCACGATGGATGTACATATGTAGACGAATTCTTAATACACGTTTATATAAACATATACTTACATAGGAACAGTCTCTATAGACTATACTTTTTTGGTTAGCAGTTGTTGCTGTTCCGGAATAGTAAGAAAAAAAGAAAATGGTTTTGAATTTTGAGTATGTATAGAGATGTTGTTATAATGTTGTCTTCTTGGAATCCCTGTAGTTTCATCTTCCATAAAATTATAACATACGTGCATGCATTCATAAACGAATATATTTCACTTGCATGCCAACATCATCTGCGCTTTATTTTAAACAGGGTTTCAAGTGGAACTGAATTATGTAAAAGGCAGTATGAAAATGATGACATCCGTTCTCAGCTGACGTTTTTACCTCTTGGGAAGTTCTGTGCTCAATTAATCATAGCCGAGCCATACCACTTTTCTTCATGTAAAAGTTTTTTGGGACAGGAGTAGTAACAGTAGTACACGCTAAACAACAAAGATGCGTGTATCAAATACTTTTGCGATTGGAAGTTTTGACTTTACAATTTTTTGTTCTAGTTCTCTTCGTATTTAGTCTATTAGAACATTCAAGAGCTCTTATTATATCGGTGGCTGGTTATATTCCTAAATGGCTTTTCCAATTTCTGTTGAATTTATCAGTATTGCAAAAGACGAAAAAGAAAGAGAACGTGTGGTGCTATAATGATCTCCAATTACTATATCGTCAGCATCTACAAGCATATGCATCTATATATCATTTGTACTTTGTACTTGCTTCATTAGCAATGATTATTATAATAATTTAAATTATTTATTTTCTTTCTCTCCCATTAAGTCGACAGTATCAGTATCATCATCCCATTACGTATTCCATGTAGCAATCAGTTTCAATTCTCAAAAATACAATACATATTTTAGATAGCAACATCATAAGTAAGTATGAATCCTTCCAGAATAGTAAAATGGAATTATTCACCTTCCTAGAAAATCGTAATCATAACATTTTATATAGCATTTCTATATTATAAAGATGGTAATTATATTTATAAGGAATTTGATGAGCTGGAGGGAACATGATGATGACTATAACAAGTCAACTAGTTTTCATCTTCATTACATACACATATTACAAATATAGATCAGACATAAAACTTAAACATATAGAAATATATTTTGCATTGGTTTATTCATATTAGATTACAAAGTTTATATTCTGTCCAATTATAGCATTGAAATTATTATTATTAGAATGATGATGAAATTTGAGTGAAAGTCCTGAAATTTCATTTGTTACGGGCTTTTGAGCTTGGCCCTGTGGTTGATGATATATAGCACGCTCTTTTGGAAGGGATTTTATTAGTATATATGATGCCAAAGTATATAATAATATGCTAAGGCAATGCAATTTGTTGTGGTGAAACTGCGTGTTTTGTAATATTCTTTGTGCATATTTATGTGCGTAGCTCTGAAATAGAACACCAATTTAAAGGATTTTGCTGAATTTACAAAAATCGATTTTACCACTGCTATTATTAGTTTATTGTTGTTTGTTTCTCTGGATAAGTACTCGATATTCTTTAAGAGAGAAGAATAAGCAGGTAATATATACGGATAACTTTTATTGAGATTTGCATCGTCATCAATATTATGAATTTATGATGCTGATCAACTAATCCAGGCGTAACCAATTTAATAAAATGCAGTGTAATACGTACATTTCGATTGGAGAATGGGATGTATGTATGTGCTGTATTCATTTATGCTTACACGCATGGGTGCATTAATGATGAATTCTACAACGAATGTGAGTAAATAAGATGCGTATTGTGCACATTTACGTCGTAACAGTATTATTTTGAATTTCAAGAAAACTCTGCTGGCCATGTCGGGGTTGGATAGTTAATATTATCTGCTGATGTTTTTGTAAATAAGGTACACCTACATACAAAAAAGTATAGATTCACCTTAACCTTTTTCTTACGCAAAGAGTTGACGTTTAATGAATGAGCTGTATCCCCCAATATAATATTTTATGATGACTGGAACACTGAAAAGAAAAAGAGAATGAAGTTATTCCTTAAATCTAATTTCTGCGTGCCATCTTGCAAAAAAAAGAATAAAATTCAATCTCAGACACGGAGTGCGTCTTATTTTCTGTCTGCGTGTGTGTGTGGGGTTATAAAATATAAAATAAAATAAGAGGACAAATATTTCAATCTCGTGTTTTAAGAGAGGCGACAGTAAAAGATGACATATTATATGTATGAATGTATATAGCATATGGAAATATACATATATATGTATATATGGAAAGGTTTAAACAGGTTTCTGGGTTGTTTAACAAACAGCATATGGCAGTGTATAATAGTATGAAGCAGCAGTAGAATTCACGCATTTCATCCATCCTCATCCGTCATAATAATCGTAGTAATGAAGGATGGGTCGTCCTGATGGTGGTCGTGTTCTGGAGCAAGTAGTATTCCAGATTTCAAAATGAGACATAAAAGTGTCTGCTGCTGCTGTACGCTTTTCTATGTAAGTTTTTTTTAGTTCAGCAACTTTCCCTATTTCTCTCACTCCCTCGCTCCGTCTGGCTGTGTGTGTTAGTGACTTCTTTAGAATTTAAGAAGCAGGGTTGTGACTGTTTGAGAAAAACAGTCTCTCTCGGTATAATCATCATGATTACTTGAGCACACTGTTACTACTACTTGCACTAACTCTTCCATTATACTACTACGATTTACTATACTATAAAATCCTGAATCTTATACTATTTCGCTGCATAAATACTTATATACATTTTTAGATGATATGTTGGTATCTGACTGACTGACTGTAACTATTACTTGTTCTTTTTGTCTTCCTCTGTGCATATTGTATAAATATACATATACAATTTTACCATTCTAGCCGGTTCTATCTGGTTTGTTTGGGGTAAGTATATAGATTTTCTCTACATTTAAATACAAGCGCATAACTTATGTAACTTCGTTTCCCTTATTTTATGTACAACTTTGTATATACGAATCCGGAATACGTACAAAAAATTTCTCATTTTCCATCTTTTATGGATAGACACTTAGAGACATCTAGAGAGGATGAGATTCTCAGTTGTAGATGTGAATCCAACATTTTACTACCGCCAAGTCACTACTACTACTACAATTTCTATACACACACACCTCTTTTGCTATTACACATTTTCTCGCAAAGAAAATATAGTGTCACGCAGTCACATGTTTCTTTTTCTTCTCTCTTGTGAGCAAACAAAATAAGAGAGAAAAGGGAAAAGAACCTTTATAATGCTTACTATATCTCCAACTTACAGCAAAAGGGTAGTGTAGGGATTTTGAGATTTTAAGCTTGACTGCTATATGTACTTCTTCCCATATGGTTTGTATATAGTTAGTGGATGTAAAAGATGAAGAAGTAAAAGTTAAGAGACAACGGGAGAATAAAAGAAATCTCAGTCTTGAGTATTCCTTTTTCTTTCCATCTCTTTTTTTTACCTAGACACATCTTCCCGTTTTCATTTGATATTTGTACATTTCGTCATCATAAAAAAGGGAGAAAACCTGGAATTGGAAATAATAATAATAATATGCCGTCGTATTTCTGCATCTTTATCTTTTAGCTACTCATATGTTCCCCAATGGAGATTGGGGATGCCGTTTTGTTGGATTTTGTATGCATGTGTATAGGTAATAATAATGTATGTGTGTGTACCGTATAATATGATGATATGATGAGAGAATGTAAAAAGCGCACATGTAACTTTGAACTTTCCACTTTCACATTCGACGTATAGTCTCGAGTGAGTCGAGAACATATTATTAGTTTAAAAAAAATGGTATTCTACTATGGCAGGTGTATCATAATAATAGTGATTCAGATGAGAAGGCGGCTTCTGCTGAGCTATGTACATAATGTATGTATATATATATATATATATAATGTATCATCATATTCAAAAGAGAAACGGGATAAAAAAAGTTAACATTTGTGGCTCTTATGGAAAGGAGAAGGGCCGTTTACAAAGTAGATGTGCTCAGTAGCCCAATAATAAGTTTTTACCTGATCTTAAATATTATGTTTACAACGATGACAATTTTGTGTAGGCACAAAAAAAAATCTTTTTGCAAGCATTAGTATTATTATATATTCAAATACCTAATATTATATGCTGTCGACGGAAAGTGTCATCGTATATATTCTTTTCTTTTTTCAATTCAAGCACTTTGATTTTTACGTTGATTGTACGTAAGTACGTATAGAAAATTTATAAAGAAAAAAATATTACAATTCTATGCCTGCATGTACGAGTATTTTATGTACTTTATATGTGCCATAATATATAAAAAATACATATAATATTTGAATGCATAATTTTATATAATATTACGAATATGGGATTTAAGGAATCATGTATGTCTCTTAAGGTAAAAATAGTTTTTCTTTTGTTGTACGCTTATAAATGCTCTATAATATATTATACCACAAAAGTAAAAGAGAAAAAAAATCCAAGATTCCTATTCAAATATTTTTTTATTTGATGTGCATAATGTATATTATATAGGCTTATTTTCTTGCTTGGGTATCTTTAAAAAAAGGGGGAGAGACAGCATACAAAATATTAAGTAT
>JAHZNC010005250.1:0-11994 GCA_027744095.1 Zhuqinia jingwanae | reverse complement strand
TTTTTCTCTCAACAACGTCGTCGTTTTCCTATATTCTTTCCTAGTCTCTCATTTTTTGCAATATATATCATCATAGAGATATTTTTGTACGGTCTTTCTGAACTTTCTTCCCTTCTATCTTTTCGCTACATACTTTCACTTTTGTGTATAGCAAACAGTGTAAAGATGGCTTTATTATAAAATTCATACTACAGAAATCATTACTTTCTGAGGATTATAATATGTAATTGCAACATAGGTACATATATATACAATATATATTTTATAATTATATACAAAATACGCATTATATACCTATGTATATATTATTATGCATTATAATAACATTTTGTGTGTGTTATGTACATGTACATTCCAGTCTTGCATCCATACTTTGTTGCCCAGTTGGTTAATAATAATATAGTTTTTTTTACCTACTTTTAGTTTCTCAAATGATGCATCATGCATTATCCAATTCAATTGAAGAATGACTTTAATAGGAAAAAAAATTAACATCTCCCAATAAAAGACTTGACTGATTCTTCTATACTTTCCACGCACACACCTGACTCATAATAATTCTGATTTTTTTTTTGTATTAATATTCCTACTTTCACTCGTGGCATCTTATTAGTTTAGTTTCTTATATGAAAACCCGCATATATTCTCACATTGTTTTGTATATTATGTAATTAAATTATATATAAATTGTCGAAAAAGGTATGAAGTTATATGTTTTGTTATATCATCTAATTTTAGTCTAGTAAAGTCTAAAATCTATCAAAAAATCACAATTATTTCACATTGTCACAGCTATTACTCTAGTAAATGCAGAAAGTCTTCCCACTTGACATTCTCCATTGATGTCGCATCACTCCACACACAGCATATACATAAATAGGTTATACTACTGTCAGTCAGTTAAAGTTCCTTTTTTCTTTCTTTGTTCTGCTGCTACTCTTGGCATTTTATCATTTCCATTTCCAACACATCTGTGACTTTCCTTCTTTCCAGCCGTCAGGGTCCTCACAACGTCTCGCAGTCCAGTTTTTACTGAACCTGACTTTCCAAATTTGTCAAAACACCGGATGCATTCCACTACACACCACATCACCAGCACCGATGTCAGAGTTTTAAAAAATCTACAATCTATCTATATATATATTATATACATACATACCTAACATTCATAAATTCATACCAACCAACAACCATTTTTATAAAATATCATTTTCATAACTTATAAATTTGCACCTTCTCATTTTCGCTCAAGTATTACATAAACATTTAGCACTACATATAGTGTATGTTATAATGTGTATATATTGTAGTTGTATTTACCTATCTAAAATGCAACATATTTATATTGGAAAATGTTCTTCTTCTTTACATATAATAATCCTCTCAACATTAATAATAATAATATAGAAGGCAAAAAAAATTATGAAATGAGTGTTCCTTTCAAATAAAAAAGCATATTATTGTGTCAACCAGCTGGCATATGTCATTAACGACATTCAATAGCAATCCTAAGTTATGATTCATAACGTAACCCAATCCCACGTGCATTTTTTACACAATGACTTCTATGACTTTGCATTAACAAAATTCGTGCTTTCATCCTTTTATACATAGGTATTATTATTAGCATTATTATAACGTATCATCTTACTAATTTTAAACCCATGACAATAATTACAATCTGACGTTTATATATCAATCCGCCAACCAACACCATTATTATTAACGTAAGTAGACTATTTACTGCTTTATTACAGGACCATATTATTATTATGTCATAAATTTGCAAGGTCATCCCTCCATTCGAAAATATACGGTTTCAAATAAAATAAAAGTAAGAAATGTTTCATGTCTCTGTAATAAACTGAAATACGGTTAAAAATGGAATTTTTTATTAAAAACAAACCAACCGTGATGTTTTTTTGAATCTTTTATGGCAAATGGTAGATACATTTTGCAGTAGTACCCTTTTTAAAATGGGAAAAATAGCCATAGTTTTTTTTATAGATTTTTACAACAGCATACGTTCGTCAAGGCGGACACGTCTTGTCAAAATTGAATGACATTTTTAATGATAGGTATATTTATATCTAGTATTCATTTCACCCCATTAATTTACACTTTTACAACACCACCTTATTAGTACCATACTAATAATAATCATTAATCTTTTATGTGAGTTATTTAATAATAATACGTTTTGTAAATTTTTAATTAAGTTTGCTTATATATATAATATATATATATTTAAAATGGCGAGTTATATATGTATTTATCATCATCACATCACACTATATATGCATATATGTATGTATAACTAGCACTTTATCTTTCTTTTTTTTCCCTAATCGTCAATCATATTAGTTTGCATGTTGCATGAGATGATAATATGATCTCTTATTATTCTTCCTACTACTGCATTCTATTAGTTCACTATTTAATATTTTTGGTTATCTAATTTGTACAACAGTTTTCCTCAGAGATGTAAGATTTAAAAGATATTTAAAACTACAATTTTTTTATATAAAATATTCTACTGGTACCGTAACTATTTACTTTCCCATGCATGTTTTAGATTTGTATCCACGCAACAAATCCTCTTCATTTCTTAAAGACTCCATATTATTTCCTTCTGCTTTTATGGTTAGTAGTACTTAGGTTCATTTCCATCATATGGTTTTCCAAACACAAACGTGCTTATATAACGAATTGGTATAATATATTTTGTATATTATTCCTGCAGAAAATTATTATAACATTTTCTGATGTTTTTTCTTTCAGAAAAAGAGCTATCCACATAGAGCTACATATCTTGCTATACACGTCCCTATAATTTATGAAAAATCGTACAAAGTGTAAAAGTTAGTTTAACGGACAATTAAAGTGGTAGTGGCTGCTGCTGCTGCTGAACAATTATTACTTATTAAATGATGACGATCAACAATGATAAAAATTTTACAAAAAAACAAACAAGTTAAAATGAACTACATTTGCCTTTTATAATCATATAGGCAGTGCGCATCTGATCTGACCTAATATTATTAATCTTTTTCCTTTTTATGGAAATTACACTAAATGCTTTTTGTAGACTCACACGTCACTCTTCTTTCGCTGGAAATTCCATAAAAGGAAGGAGTCGTTCGATGATGAAAAAGAAGGCGGTGGATAGGCAGTTTAAAGTTGTTCTTCACTTTTTTCATATATTATCATTATCATACTCTTATTATTAATGTCATCAAAATTAAAGAATTTTGATTTGCAAAATTTGTTTTGCTCTAAAGGCATATTAGCGATATAAAGCTTTTTTTCTGTAAAGCTTGATTTTTTAATGCGTTTTTATTAATAACTATATGTTTTTTCATATATGTATATATTTGTTTTCAATGCGTTATTTTGTGATTTGATTTCAAATATACTTTCCAAATCTGAATACATAAGAGCGAAAAAATGCCCTTTTAAAAATTTGAAACGAATAATAATAATCCGAGCACAAAATAAAACTGCTCAACGGATCATATGCGTCGCTCGTTATACATAGTTTTGTTTTGTAATTCGAAATCCGACCGAGAGTGAAATAAAAAATAGTTTTCTTTTTCTTTGATGCGATGTTGTGATGTATTTTAATAATTATTATAATAATTTAATACGTGCATATTTTGTTTGTATATTATGTGTGTAGGTGTATATTATATACCACGATTGACGGTTTATATATATATATCGAGTCGAGTGAGAGACGATGAAATGATGAGATGTGAGAATATATACTAATATTTTAAGAATTACTACAATTATCCTTTTACTTTGTTCGTTTTCGAGTGGGTAGTATAGGTTTTAAGGTTTCAAAACTCAATAATTCATTAACAGAATTGCTGAATTATATTGTCATTTCGTTAATTTTTTACCCAAAGTAATAATGACAATAAGGGTCTCCCTAACAAGATTTTTAGGGACCATGTATACATATATTGACCTTGTGGCAAGGTAATACATATTGACGTGTGTGTATTGCTCATTAATAGCAGCTTAGTAGCCCTTCTTATACAATAGTAGTAGTAGTAGTGACGATGTAGGTACTGTATGTATGATGTTCACTTTTTTTGTATTAGTAGTAGTAGTAGTGACGATGTAGGTACTGTATGTATGATGTTCACTTTTTTTTTGTAAAAAGATGTTTCTCCATAGTCCATAATAATATATAATTGGGTAATATATATATTCGCATGATAGGATGGTTTTAACGGAAATGGGCCTCCAACATTTCAATAAACAATTTGTTCATTGTAACCTTTTCCTCTCGCCTTACATTAAGCCAGAACCGTTTCATAGCTAAATCCGCTTGTCTCAAGCTAGGAAGGCTAAGTAAAATGCTGTTCAGGTGACTTGCACTGTTTGTGGGTCTGTAACAATTTAAAAAGAAAAAAAAATCGATAAATTTGTAAATATAAACAATATAGGTAGATACTTACGCACTCATCTAGGATACATAATATAAAGTAATATAACAGGTGTGTAATATATTTTTCTTTGTTTCATGCAACCAACCTGAGAACAGAGACACAGTCACCAAGTGACGACATGATACTATCCCTGAGCTTCTTTACCGACTGGTAATCTTCAATGCGGGTGTCTGCATTCACAAGTACTAGTGCTTTGAGAAGGCAATACTCCTCCTTGAGAATTCCTGTACGGTCCAACCTTTCCACCACTTGCATGCACTGTTTCGTGACACACACATGACAATATTATAGAAATTATATTACGAAATAATACCACAGCGATGAAGAAAATTGAAATGTTTCTGAAAGACTTTTACCGGTTGAAATAATTCATATGCTCCACAATCCCTGGCCTGTTTCTCATCCAGGGTGAAATCAGATGCGAAGACGAGTCTACCTGACATATTCACAGATCGATAGGCCAAGGTCAACGTCAGGACTTCTGCCCATGTTGCCTGAAGGATTCTCATTTGATCGTTGAGTGTTAAATCCGTAAAACCTCAAGACATTAAAGATATTATATGCATATTATTTTTTTAAATTTACAGTGAACCCTTAACCCTTTTGATATTCTCCACAAATGCATGTCGTATGCTTGTTGGCTTACCAGGTACTTGTTTCGCCCAACTGATCGTAGTCACAATTTCCCGATCATACAAATCACTGAGAATCGTTAAAACCCTCAACTCTGGCGCTGAAGTTTGTAGTAGCGAGTTGCCAGTTTCTGGGGACACCGCACTAGTGTAAACGAAACAGAAAAATACATAATAAGATACGTAATCTGAGGTGTATATGCATGGCGTAATAACAGATTACATATAAATATATGAAATTTAAAATTTACTTACTCCATAATGAAATCCAGACGCCGTGTCCCCGCAAACAAGACAAAGTCTTTTGGGACCTTCACTGTCGTCTTTACTCGTCTCCTGGAAGAGGCGGTACTGCATAAGTTTATAAAATAATGGCATGTTTTTTCGCAAACAAAACAAAAAACGAAACAAAAAAGACTAGTACAACAAAAAAAGCTAACAGAAAAACATTAATAAAATAAATTACCTCTGCGCGACTGGAAAGATTGAGATCGCCATTGGACTGCGTCGTGGAAGAACAGAAATGTCTATCCGGAGAATCCGGACTTGTCGCAGAGTCGTATCCACTTTTTCTCCTATGATGAGGATGATGATGTTGGTGAGGCGGATGATGCTGTGAATGATGAGAACCAATTACCGACACTGGTGTGCACGGTGTTGTTGGTGTACTGGGAGTGGAACCCATTCCCGAAGTACCACTTCCCCCACCACCTTCCAACGGATTTGCAAATCCACAAAGGGGAAACTCAGTCTTGGGGGAATTTGTCGCCGCCGTAGTCGCTCCAGAGTGAAACGTCATACTATTCGTATCTGTGGTTGTGAAATCCATGCTGTGGGCATCTGCTGTGGGATGAATGGGTGTGTTAGCAGCCGTTGTTGTCGTCGAAGACATTGTTGGTGACATGGCAGGCGAGGAAAATGTTCTGTCCACGGGAGAATGTCCGGGGGAAAAAGGACTGCCCAGACCCTCTTTCTTTATTACCGGAGAAAGTGGCATCATTTGTCGTGCAGTGTCATCTCCAGCTGCCATCAAAACCTACAATGAAACGGCATTTACAATATGAATCATTTTTGTCCATTTCATGTTTCAATCAATCTGTATTCATTTTTTTGAATTCCCATGAACTCATCCGGTGATAATCACTTCATTATGTACACATATGTATCTCATGAATGTAATCATATAATCGATTCCCTCTCTTTTTCCAAGTAAATCTTTTAAATATTTATTTACAAGTCATGTTTCAATTTAGCCATGAACCCGGTCAAGAGCCACGAAATATATTTGTAAAAAATTACGAAATCTATTTGTATTCCATACCAACAGCATTCATTTCTTATTCTGTCAGCGCAACCGTCATGATCGTCATCTATTCAACATTTCATGCAAATCCACTACCACCGCCACCACACAATAAAACATCACATCGGTACATTAGCATAATAATCATTTATCATCTTTGATGTATAACACGTTGCTCCCTAATTTATTATGGATTTCAGTGTTAGTCAAGAATGAATTGAGTGGGGTTCTTTTTCTCTTCTGTTAAAAAACTTTTTTGTTTTGTATTTAGGATATACATGAAGCAATAGCATATACATATAGTAGCAAAATGAACTGTATATAAAAATGATGATATAATCAATAGTGCCGCTGACGTTACTATTTATATTGACTATTGACTATATACTATAAATACAGACTTTTCTATCTCTGCAATTTTTTACAATAATACCTAATACCTACTTAACTTTCTATATAGTATACACAAAATGTATATATATTCCTGTAGCCTTGAACCTGTGCAATGTACTCTTACTCACACGCTCGCATAGTCAGAGTCGCTCAATATATTTATGAAGATGATTCCACCACCACCACCAACAACATGCTTACCAGCTTCAGCATTATATTCAGCATCAACCACACACACACAAACAGAAGTAGCCACAGAACAGAGAGAGAACATACATATACAGCCCGCTTTTCTTTTCTTTTCTATTCTTTCTCATCTCTGAGTCAGAGACTCTGACTATTCGACTGACAACAACATACACGGATGATGAGATGACATTATGCTATTTTTTTTAAATTCAAATCCACAATCGCAACATAATAATATGCTTCACAATCACTGTTCCTTTTATTTTTTAACAAGAACGAATTATGTTTGACGCTTAAGCGTGTGTAGAGTGAAGAGGCTTTTTAATGAATATGATTTAACCAATTACCTATATTATTCATAAACCCATAATGACAATGATGATGATGATATGATGGTGATGGTTTCGCTTCTTAGTCGCAGCTCATGCAAAAAAATATACATAGGTATGCAATGCATGCATGTATATACTACTCAAGTGGACAGTAGAATAGTAAATGTTTTGGCATTGAAAATGCAAGTAGGATTGATGATGTGATTATAGTAAGTAGGGAAACGAACCCCAGAACCTTCTTCTGACATATGACGCCTACACATTTCTCTCTGTAATATTTTTATGCTCTTTTACTTCCATGGCATGCAAAAAAAACTGTCGTACTAAAAAGCATATATCACACCAACGTGAGATTTCACAGCCGGTTCTGTTTCCTTCCTTTCCTGCCTAACAGATTTATCCGACATAGAGAGAGAGAGAGAGATTTTGCATAAAAAACCGATATCCTTTCTAAACGAAACAAATTCCAAAGAACTAATGCTTTCTTGTTTCTTACTTATAAGAAGCGTGACCAAAATGTAACTCACAGTCAGTCAGTATATATGTCAGTGTATTTTTATATGACCAACAAAAAAATCTTTGCTTGAGAATATAAGTTCAAAACCAAGAAAATGCTTGGTTCTCTCTTTCTCAGAAAAACTCTGCTCGTCTCATTTCTCTCATTCTCATCATCCTCCTCACATACTTTTTTTCATGGTCATACGCCGACGAGAAAGAAGGTCGGGTCCTTTCGGGAAAAGGAAGCTGCAGCGGTAGCATAAAAAACGTTGTCTCTCTGTTGACTACCATGCATGCTTTCTTTCTCTCCTTTACAAAAAATATAACGTTGCTAATTTGAGATTTTTTCTCGCGAATGGGCGATTACTTGGCATACCATAAATATGACATTACTTACTACTACACATACATACACAGTTTTTTACACACAAACAAACACGTACGCCAAATTTATTTCTTTGGCATATCTGTAGGTTTTCTTTTCACGCATTCAAGAAAAAGAAGACTTGTTATACAGTAGCAATACATTGTATTATACATAAGCCTAAATGATATATTTGTGCATATTGGATAGGATAGAAATAGGTATCATGCATGTATCACGAACGTTATGTATCTTTTTAGTGGGCATTGAGAATAAATTACAGTAATTTTCTCCAACCGTACACCTCGTAATTAGAGGGGGTTTGTTATTTTTCCAGCCTTCGCTAACCAATAAAAAATATGCTAAAACTACTGCGTGCGTCATTTAAAAATAATAATTAAAAAGATAAAGGGAAATCAATATGGTTTTTAATTTACTTTAACTTGAACAGACAGACTGCCAGGGAGAGAAAAGAGACCTTGGTACGACAATAAGAGCCATACAATATAGTATGTATTTCAGTTAAGTGTATTGATTGGTTTGAGTTCAAGGTTTGGATTTGTTACTACACACGACTAGGTATACAATGTTTATACCTATACCATGTCTATGGACTATGGATGAAATTGATAATAATATATAATTCGATAATATTATGTACACCTTTGAATAGTAAATAAATAAAATACTTCAAACAAGATAAAATTTTGTGAAAATTTATGTACTATCACAGCAATATGATAAATTACAACTATTCTGTAGTGACAATGTCATTATTTATGTAAGCTTCATGTAACGATAAACAGTAACAATGTTTTTTAGAGAAGAAAAGCAATTTACTCATGTCATTATTACCTACATGTATATATCTTTAATATTTATAACTGAGTGAGTATCTCAATCTCTCTACTATAATAATAAGTAATATTAAACAACCAAGTATAACAGTAATGATATGAAGAGTATATATCTACATACATGTCAATAATTTTTTTTAGCATGAAAGCTATTTTTGCATTTTGTACAAACAAGCACAAAAGCGGCAGACATGGTGACGGCAAAATACAATATTTTGTATATAGCTAACTGTGCGTGTATGAGTGTAGTGTAGTTATGAATAATCCAAGTGTGTTTTCTGGAAAATGAGAGAAAATATTGGGCTGTACACACATTGTGCCCTACACAACACACCTCTCATTTCAAAATTTAATGCATATATTATAAAAATCCATAATACCTAAATAATCAAGTTCAAGTTTAGTAATGTGTGTAGAGTGTGTAGTAGTATATCATACACGTGGACAAAGCACCTACTCAAATATTACAAAGTTTAGGGTACTATATTGAAGATTGAAGAAGCGTCAGACAAGTATCTGTAAGTGTGAATAACAACCTTTTCTAAGCATTTGTGCTCCTATTCCCTTACCATACCGGTATATAATGTGTGTAACAGTATCGGCTTTCCTTCTCCTCCACTTGCCACCATAGTAAAACCAACACAACGTGGTATTGTAACGTGGAGAAACAAGCTTTTACATGATCTCCGGGAGGAGTAGCAGCAGGAAGAAAGCATGGCTGGTAGTAGTGGCGGTGGAGAAACAGAATGGAAGGAGAAACCATGGGCTCGTACCATTTTTATTCTCAACTATGCCTACTACCGTGTCGCTCTAGGGAAAAAATCGATATTAAGCGAGTTCCAGAGTGTGGATCCGGGAATCCTGGCCTTGACTCTGGAGAACTGCTGAGCTTTCTTCCTGGCACTGCACTTTTACTAAGGCCATGGTATAACCATATCCATACTCATATATTACATGAGGCTTGTATATTTTTGCTTTTATTATGGTTTTTACAGTAAAATGTATGCTTATATTTTCTCTGGTGAATGGTCACATGGCTTTTCTCGTGCCCAGCAGCCCATCATCATCATCAACGTTTTAGCTTTCTTCATTTACAAAAGTAAGCATAAAACGCATTTCCACTCCACCGCCGTGCTCTGTAGACATGTGTTGTAGAAAAGGAATAGATTATTTATTTTTTCCCATTTCCATTACGACTACACGTTGCCACTGGCTTTTCAGTATGATGATCATGATGTGATGATGGTACATCTTGTTTTCTTAACGACTTGGATATTATTTTTTTCCCCATATATCTATGTATATTTCCCTGACTGAATGGAAACTTGGTAGTCAGTAGTAGTGAGTGCACCCAACTGTGTCAGTCTCTCTGTCTCTCTCTCCTGTGATCATTTATTTTTTGCCGTTTTAGCCTTGTAAGCTTAATACCTACATACATAAATACATTCATACTTACATGCATATCTGATCCAAAAACCCCGAATAATGGGGATAAAAAGTATATTACCTAAGTATATGCGGTTATTATAATATAATATATGTTGTAGCTATATGACGCTGGATACATCATCATATGATGAGGATGAAAAGATGTATAAATGTGGGCATATGGAAAAGCCATGAGAGGAACTATCGTCATTGAAAAACCAGAAAAAATCAGAAAATGACAAAGAACAAAAATGTGTAGCTTCCATCTCCGTAGTACATGCACTCCAAATTTACCAATATACGGAATTACAGAGCTTCCAAATTTAATCACTTATGTTTTGTACCCAACCAGCATCAAAACCGCATAAATAGCATATTATACGACATTATAAAAGTGCATTGCTATATTATGTGAGTTGCATAGTTCGTAGATGATCTATTATCCATAAAAATATCTGTGGCAACTTTAAATATCCTGAGCAGCATATAGTATACATAACTATGCCAAAATTGTCTATCTGAATTTAGAATTGTTGGTTGGTTACTTCAATGGAATGGAACTTTAATGGAAATAAAAAGTAAGAGAATAGGGGAGCTTCTTTCTTGAGAAATACACATATTTATATAACAAGCAGCCATAATATTAGTGGAGATGGAAACAGAAAATGTGATACTGCTGATGGGAAGAAATTGTGCCACTGCCAAGGTTACGCTAAATTATATCATCATCATCATCATATCATCTTTCTTCTTGCACTACACATATAAATAGGTACGTGAATCAACGGATTCCAATTGTGGGAATGGAAAGATCACAAAATTTGCTTTATTTTGCCTGCTATGTAGGTATACGTGCTGCATTTATGCATGCTGTTACGTAGCTTTGACTACTCAGTTGCAAACATACATACATAACAACAGTAATTAGGTACATGTTATGTAATATATTAGAATCGTCGGAAAAATCTGTTGTTGTTGTTGATGCGGTAGTATAGTGACGTTGTTTGTCATAAAATGCACCAGTCGACTCGGCAGCCATATATCCTCACGCGTAATACATAATATAAACTATAAACCTTTATATTGCAATTGTTTATGATTTAAAGAATATTATTGTTACGATTATTATTGTTATTGCTACCATTTTTATATATGTACCTACATCGATCTTCCGTTTCAATCTCTAACAAACCTTGTGCAAATAAAATTGAGTGCGATTTCTTTCGTTTTTGAAAGGTATTTTTTCAAAAGCATACTAGGTATATTATTGCGTGTTGCATGATAAATGTACAATTCTCTCACTAATGTGGATCATGTACCATACATTCAACTTTTTTCATGCTTTTATTTCTACTGACTGACTTCTTGAGAAAATCATAATAACACTTTTGTTCGTGCTCAATTTTCTTTCAAAATGGAAACTAAATACATTCTCTATGTATCTAGCGGTGTGCATTACATAATATCATTTGTGTACAGTGTACACAAGAAATGCTTAACGTAGGCATATCAGCTTTTATTTGGGATTGGACCTTATA
>JAHZNC010005249.1:0-21611 GCA_027744095.1 Zhuqinia jingwanae | reverse complement strand
AAAAAATGTCAAAACATTATTGTTGTTTTTTTAGATACTTTTTTTTATGCATTCTTATTTCATATTCATATCATATCACCTTCCACACCTTTATGACTCATGATGAGATTTTTATTTTATTTTTAAATTAGTGTAATCGCCACGACACTTTTTAAGTACTTCCGATTAAGAAACTACGCATAATGGGAGAAGATTCAAAAGAAAAAACAAATCCAAAAGGACAAGGTAGAATGTAAAAGACGGTAAAAAATGTAAGGAATTAGTTGATAAAAACTACTACAAAACTATAAATTATTATAGAAAAAGTGTAATAAACAATTAAATACACATTCAATTACTATTATCTAACAATGCTTTATTGTCATACGTGAGCAAAATATTAAAAATATCTAGAAAAAGTTGTAGATACTTTCCATCCAGTTTGTATGCTACCATCATTTTACAATAAACATAGCAACTATTTTTTATATTGCGGATTTTTTTTAACCCGCACACAGCAAAATTGAAATGAAAATCCAACCACGAGAACTTAAAAAAAAAGTTACAGGTATTTTTTCCACAATACAATATATTATGCTTTGCTTATGTTCAGCTAAAAAAGTAAATTTGATAATTTATGCATTATTTTGCTAATGCATTATTCACAAATTCACCAGCTGTACAAGATATTTATAATATGATGTATATAGTTCCCCAATAAACTGGATGCACCATATCGCATATTATAATAATAACAATAATATGTAATATGAAACATTTTGATAGTCAAAAATCATGCAAAAAAAAGTTCACAATTATTTATACATGAGAGTTCTGATTCCACATACATATCATTATTATTAAAGCCATGAAGGAAAATACCAAGTTGTTAGAGAGAAGAACAGAAGAAGCTCAAAAATTCGAAATTATTATATACCTTTTTTTCTTTTAGAGGATTTCCTTATTCATAAACTCTTTTTCTATGAAGCTTCGTGTTCAATAATATAGCTTACATGCATTACATTAATATTACTACTACTAGGCTCACATATATTTACACTCACATTCATATGCATGTAATAATAATAATACATAATATGCACAAGTCAAGTTAAAGTTAATGTTAACTTAGCATGTTAAATCAGTCATGCCGACTCTGTTCACTGTGTGTGTGTGTCGTCTTTCAAGACATATTATATAACATGTGAAAAAAATTTGTATCCTCTGTGAACAACTTCTGAAGAAAAAAATAGGAAACAAGTTAGTTCTCAGTTGATGTCGTACAGCTTGTTTCATTACCTACGTACGTGTCGTTAAATCCCTTCCTTCTTTAAGCTTTTCCCATTAAAAACTAAATCTATACTGACGAAGAACAAGAAGGGAAGGAAATGAGGAGCTATTAAGCTAAAACTTAACTGAGAGAGAGAGAGAAGAAAAAACTTCTGAGCAAGAATGCGCTGCTGTATATTATATTATGTAGTTAAATATACATGTTAACCCCTTTCATTGTTACGATTATATCATCCGGTTTAATCGACAAAAAAGCAACATATATTTTAATACATTATGTGAAAAAATGTGCAAAAAGGAAAGGGAGATGATAATGATACTGCCCCAAAATAGCAATATTATTATTAAAACTCAAAATAATTTACAATTTTAATATATAGGTACCTACACTTTTCAGCAAGTTATTTAGATGGCACAGATTTAATCAGCTATTAAACATCCCACTTATACATATATTCATAGTACTAAATTACTAAAATAAATGACACTATTTATCATGATCGATATAAAACTAAAACACAGGTTCACATCAATCATGTATATTATATATGAGGAAGTATGTATTATACGAAGACTGGTCACTGGAGCAATTTTTCTTTTCGGGGGATAAAGTTCAGACTGGTTTGGATGGGACTGGTTTGGACGGGAATGGAGTGGCTGGCTTTGGTTTACCTTTGAAAACTTGTTAGGGTTTGTCAATGTATTATTTTATTTTAAAGTAAATACTATTACTTATCGATAGTAATATTTAGTTATGTTTTTGGTTAATTATTTCAAAAATTCTTTCACATTTCAAGTAAGACATTTCTCATCAAGAAAATTTAATTATCTGTTCTGAATGCAAAAGATATTATGATATCATGCCAATCATGCCGATAGCTTAACCCGTCTGGCATACAGTACGAAACCGTCAACCAAAAGGTTGCTTCAAACTGATTTTGAGGATAAGCATCATTTGCAAATTGCTATCGATAAGTAATAGTCGAATTTCTTTTTAAAACTATGTTGACAAACCCTCTTGGACAATATTAACAATATTTACAAGAGCGGGTTGCACGTGTACACCAGACGCCTCATCGTGGTCATGAAATCCGGGGTCACTGCTTATCGGCTTTGTAGGATTAATATAAGTAGGGGAGTGAGTCAATCTCTTCATCTTCTCCTCCAAAATGTGCTTCAATTTTACGCTCTCTGGATCATCCAACATCCCCCCATTTTTAACTTCATTTAGCGCAAACTGCATCTGATTGAGTACCGCCCTACAAGCATGTCTCGTCTTTAAGGCCACGGCCACTCCGGGAAACTTGCTGTGAATCAGGGCCAAGTCCTTTGAGCAAGTGTTCCGCTCCCTTCTCATGGCTTGTCTGAGAGCTTGTTGCACTTTTTTATGTTCGGCAATTTGAGGAATAAACTTGATCACTGCGTCACTAGTCTCCACAAATCCTTTTCCCATGTCGTAGCCAATAAAAACTTGGAGATTGGTTTGCCTCTTAACTTTCCGGAGAATCGTGGGCACCAACGGGCGCAAAAGCCTCAGGGACCGGACAAACTGCAAAATACGCAGAGCTTTGACAATGTTTAGGTACTCTCTCACGTTTGCTTTGATGGCTGCTGTTTGGTTGCACTGTAATGGATTTAAAGCAATTTCCATGAGATACAGGTCCACGCATGAGATAATCAATACCACAAGGTCACAATAGTTCCAGATATTGCAAAAATATTGCCTCAAGCCGAGGCCCACAAGCTTGCAGATCACCTCCGAAGTGTAATAGATCGCAAAACAGTAGTTTGCGATCTGAAAAGAGTACTTGGTCTTCAGTTCCCCGGGCGTCCATTTGCATTGATCATTCTTATGGTTGGAAGTGTAGATGAGAATTATGTCCCATATTACAAGAATCATATTGAAAGTGATCACAGTGAAGCTTAGCATGTCAAACCAGTCCCGAGTAACTAGCCAGTAACACCACCATCGCCATTTTTCTTTCGGTGGCTTGGGAAGCGATGCCTCTTTGTGGAGTTTAAAATGAATGATGATCTTATCCCGGAGCCAAACGTAGAAACCGTGAGCGGTCATGTGCCGGTGAAAATTTTGCGCTTGAATCACACTCAAGAACTTGTCTTCAGCCCGTTCCGCGTCAGCCAGGAGTAGCTGAGTAGCTTGTTCGGTGAGGGTGCCCTGTTCGAAAAGGTGGAGATAATGGATTTTCATCGACTTTATAGCTCGGAGCCGGGCATCATTTGTCATTTCCCGGTATTCTGCTACCGTTGGCTCGTTCTCAACAATGCATGCACAGTTCCAGCACACTGTAGTGTTGTCTTTGATGGGACACGGAGGGATTATGGCGGCAGCATCTCTTTTGGATGGGTCATATTTATCCGGCTATTTAAAAGTATAAAAAAGATGGAACATTATTATTTACGATATATACGTGTGGTGTTCATCAAGGTTTTTGCTATTGTGTTTATAGTACAAGACTTACCAAGGCATAGGGATTTTCTATTTTGCAAATCTTTAGAACCATTTCCCATCTCGCGTCCATCATCCACCCATCCATTTGAAAACTTCGGATCATATTATATTTAACCTTGCGAATCCTCCTTACCGCATTGTTCATTTCCTCTTTTTGGCCCACCGTAATTTCTGTCAATTTTAAAGTCTTCAGCAGGCCCTTCGTCGTGGTCCCATTTACAACCAACGTGAGTACCACTATTCCCGCGGTGTGGAAGAGTATTTTTGGTCCCAAGTCAAGCAAATGGCATAACTGCTCGTCCTGATAGATTTCCAAAGCGAGGCAAATTCCCACTGCGCCTCGTAATCCACCCCACATGATAACTATCAAATTCTGCCATTCCAAACCGTAACCCAATCGCTTTAAAATGGGGTAAAACATTAAGAGCATTATGAGTCTGACAACGTGGAGACCAACGTAAAGCAGGGCGAGATATTGGAAGTCGATCAAACCAAAGTGTTTAACAGCTGTTTCCGAAATGACGATACCGACAACCATAAACAAAACTGTGTTTGCAAGATACCCCAGCATTTCCCAAAAGTGGTGGACAGGTTCTTCAGACTCTGGACTGATCATGGTACGCTCCGCACTCATTGTAAGGCCCAGCACCACAACTGCAATGACTCCAGACACGCCAAGCGAGTACTCACTACACCAATACGTTAGGTAAGAAGCACTAAGTGTTGCTGAAATCTCGACTGTCGCATCGTTGTAAACGAAGGACAATAAAAAGATGACAATCCTTCCCACAACCCATCCCCAAATGGGCCCTCCCAAGGCGATTTGACAGAATTTTAAAATCACGTGAATACATATATCTGTCAAGCTGTGATGATCCGCGTTGGGGTCGTTCATTTCGGTTACATATTCATGGAATATTTCAAATAGCAAAATGGCTACACCATCGTTCATTAGGGATTCTCCATCGATGATGACTCCTAGTTGTTCGGAGACACCCAGATCCCGGAGAATGGCTACAACAGCTACAGGATCTGTGGCGGAGACGATGCAGCCAAAGAGGCATGCGTGGAGGAATTGCCAATTGTACGCGGCGAAAAACATCCAGCACATGTATGCGGTTATAAAAGTACACAAAATCATTCCTGCAAAAAGACAGTTAGTAAAATTACAAAAGCCATTTCGCAGTTTCAAATATCTAATCAGGAAACAACACGGTTGTTAAATTAACGCGGTTAATAATTTATTACTTACCAGGAAAAGCCAGGATAAAAATTTGTGCAAAGCTCTTGACAAAAGTGTGCACGGAAATGGAGAAGGCCGATTCAAAAATCAAAATGGGTAAAAAGGTGTACAAAATGTGTAAAGGGCTGATCCTCGCTATAGCGGTGTACTTGGATATGGCTGGACACCAAAGCTGTATATGGCTAAATCCCCCAAGTACTGCACCGGAAATGAGAAGGAGGACGGTATACGGAATTTTAATTTGAAAATGCCTGGCCAATGCCCTGACAAAGGCACCCCAAGCACATATCATAATTAGAGTAAATAGGATTGGAAGATCTTCGTCCTTATCAAACTCCCCGGCATCGGTAACCGCACATTCTTCCGTGTCTTCAAGCTCATCTGGATTCTCTCGGATCATGAAGCCTAGTCGACAGAAGGATGAAAACTCTTGTCTTGCTATTTCTTCGTGGGTTATGGTTACGATTGTATTTGCGATAGCGGAGGTACCGCTAACCAGACATCCAAGCAGGATCGTCAACAGTAGAACAACTACAGGTATTGCTCCCATTTTCCGGTGTCTGGTCAACATTTTGACTTGACTGGTAAGGTACATTGATTGACTTCCCCGAGTTTTTGACTTTTCAAGTTTCAATTAGGAATCTAAACCTTTATGCATTTAATTAAACAGCTGCCACAAAATTTTTGGGATTATTTATCCAACCGCTTGATGAGCTAATATCAAAATACAAATCACTGGTCATTGTCAATAATAATTATTTGCGCTGACTTTATATGTTTAAATTTTATGCAACGTCTCCATGTGAAATAACAATAACATTGTGTCTTGACATAAAAAGGATTAAAAAAATATAGAGGCATCTTTACTATGCGCTTGTTGGATTTTTGGGGGACTCTAGGATTTCAGGAGACGATCTACAAATCCTTCTTTTCAACAAGTGTTCTTTCCTAATTAATCCTATTCTAAAAATTAAAATCCATTTCTAATTCAGCTTTAGCTAGTATAGTATATCATGCTAATACAAAGTAATACGTGATAAAATCAAGGTTATTTAACTGGTTTGAGCCCAAAAGCCCACTACCATCAATAATAATGTAATAATACAAGCAGTATGGCAGATTCGAAATAGAAAAGTAATATGTTTAAAAAAAGCTTTATTGTCAAGTGGATTCATTGATTCAAGTGGCATTTTGTATACTGAAGCACACAGACAACAGAGAAAACAGAAAAACATGAGTAGCAGTCTTCCCTGATTTATTATTATTATTACAACCTGATATTAATTAAAACCGCATCGGAAAAAGCGCAGTATTAGACATCGCTTCTCGTTCAAAAAGTCAAATGCTGCGCTTTTTCCTGTTTTACTGAATTATATTTTCCCGACTTTTTATACCAAATGTTGACGTAGAAATCACACACACACAAAAAAAAAGAATTAGCCATGCTGTCTATTATCTCTACTTGACTTTTGTTACATCATAATCGTCAAATCAAATCAAACGTCTTTGTTGATACTTGATATTATTTTTTATAACGTATATTTTTATATATTAAAAAAAATGTTGTCGTTTTACCGTTTTTGTCTATACATTATTATGTCAGTTGCCGGCATGGAAAAAGTGCGGTCCCGCGGTGCTGTTGGCACCGGGAAGGTCGAGGATTTTGGAAGTTTTTCCATGGCTGCGGGGGCAAACCCCTTTACAGGTATGGGAAAACGGGAAAATCCGGGTTGAAAACGGCACCGGGAAGATCGAGAATTTTTTAAACTTTTTCCATGCCTGTCTCGTCAAAAAGTCAAATGCTGCGCTTTTTCCTGTTTTACTGAATTATATTTTCCCGACTTTTTATACCAAATGTTGACGTAGAAATCACACACACAAAAAAAAGAATTAGCCATGCTGTCTATTATCTCCACTTGACTTTTGTTACATCATAATCGTCAAATCAAATCAAACGTCTTTGTTGATACTTGATATTATTTTTTATAATGTATATTTTTATATATTAAAAAAAATGTTGTCGTTTTACCGTTTTTGTCTATACATTATTATGTCAGTGGTGTTTTTATGTAAAAGTGTTCTTTAATTTCATATTGGAAAATTCATTAATTTATTATCCTGTGGCTGTCTGTCTGTCTTGTCCAGAAAGAGAGAGATGAGATGATCATCATCATGATGATTGTGGTGATAACTGGATCGTAGTTGGTTTGATATACTTTAAAAAAATACATATACTAAATATATGAGGAGACCTTGAAAATATTATTTATCTGGTATGATTTATTATAAATGTACGATATGATTTGCGATGTGAAGAAGAGATCACGTTTCTGTTTTTTCAGAGACTAAAACTGAATCAAGTACATAGGGGCTTGAGTATGTGTGTGTGTGGTATAAAATAATATTATGATGATCAAATTGATAACAGGAAAAAAAGAGTAGGTATAACAATCTCTTCCAGCCAATAAAGGGCTTGGTTAGGTCTAAATTGCAGTATAATGTGTAGTATATGATGATATGTATGCCTATAAATATTTTATTTTTGCTAATGATAAAAATTGGTTTAAAGGGTTTGCAATTAAAAACTGTTTTTTTAAATGCTCATTTCGTTATCACAGCCAATCATATCATTATTATGCTGAGCTAGCCGAGTAGAAAAAAAAACCAAAGCGAATGTACGTATTTATTTTTGCGGTTGTTGATTGATGACCTTTATGGTCAACAAAATAGTCAAATCGACAGTTAAGTTTTTTTTAAACAACATAAATATTGCATCCATTTATTTTAGCAGCGGCCATTTGGCCGTCTCTCCTTTTTTTCCTACTAACCTATAGATACTAATAATTATAAATAATATCATCTTATTTTTCCTGGTTATTTTCCCAAAGGAAAAAAAACCTAGTCAATATATTTTCCAGTTGGGTATTGGTTTTTAGCAGGCATATTTAAACCACTGAGCAAATTGATGATTAAGTTGTTGTATGTAGTGAGGTTGATATGCTTCATTTAACAAAACAGAATATTATAATAAGCACACCTATCTGTAAACTTTTTTATTTATTTTAAAAAACAAAAATTATCATCATCATCACCATCACTCGATTTTATCTGTGTGAATGAATGGATGGCAGCCTTGAAACCACATTTTTTTATCCTTTTATCGCAACTTTTGCAAAAATATAATAACAATTTACTGAATAAGCAAATTAAAAATAAATAAATGAGGATTCGAGACAGACAGAGAAGCAAAAGATTTTTTTTTCAAAAAAAATACTGATTCTTATCGATTGATAAGTTGAAAACAGAAAAAAAGAAGATTATCAGTATTCAATTCATCTCTCCAAAAGTCATGGTCAAGTTTAAAACACTGTACGAGTTCATACAAATTTTTTTTTTCAAAGGAACATTGGAACATAAATGCATATACACCAGGAATTCATAATAATAATTATCTCTTAAAACTATCAATCATGCATTAATGTAATAATAATAACTACTTTTTTATACGACTGCATAGACAGTAGCCTGTCTGTTTTGCATCCTTTTGAAAAAAAAGTAAACGCGCTGAGAGAAGTGAAAAATGACTAATTATTCGAGCAAACCGGAGAAAAAAACCAGTCATTATAATAAATTTTAAAATAGAAAAATATTTTGACAGTCATGCCATCATCATTGACGATTTTTATCGCTTGTCTGATAATTAACATGAAAAAAAAGAGGGGGAGAGAGAGAGAGAGTCATTCAAGTCATCAAAAAAATTTGCTCCACACCATTCTAAAAACTGAGCAGCAGCACAGCAAAAATTAAATGAGCCACCACCACCACCAGCATAGATTTACCACTTTACACATCATTTTCCACCACCCCACACATATTTTTCCGTGTATTACCATAAAACGTTTAAAAAAAATATAGATACATTTTTCTCATATAAATCAAGTGATCATCAAAAACAGGAGAAAATTTTCCATCCCGTTGTACAAGAGAGAGAGAGGGGGAGAGGCGACACAGTTATGTATCTACAAAAAAAATACTCAATACACATAATAATGTTATTATTAATACTGGTGCTGCGCTGTTGTTGATGGTATAGTTTATGATCATCATCATGATAAAATTTCTGATGACGATAAAGAAAAAAGGGTGAATGGGGAAAAATGATAAGCTTATATTATATTGAAAAAAGTAGAGGTAAAAAGGGTAACCTTTAACTTCCAAAGAAAATATAAAAATCAGATCAAAATTGTATGCATTTAAATTATTATATTTTTGTGCGCAGTAATATATGTACGTACACTTGGTATGGTATGTAGTATGTACATGTAAGCCACATGCACATACATTGGTGTATGGGATGGATAACATCTGTGTGTACGCACACAAGAGGAGTCACTGAATAATGTATCCCAATTGAGTCGTGTATATATATTTTTTATTAAGAAAGCAATGACAAACACTTGTAAAACGGATATGTGCAAAGATGCTTGTACTAGACCCGAAGAAAAAAAGAGAAGCCTGTTGAATGGGGTGACCCGTGTTGTACCCCTTTTTTCTCTCTCTCTCCCACACACACAAATCCTTTTTTTTTACATTGAAACCACTTGGTTCACTGCAGAGATGCCCATCTAGAGTTTAAAAAAAATTTTTAACCCTTTCAAAAAAATGCTATACTTTAACAAATAGTTTCTTTTCGTCCAAAACTTTTCAAGATAACTGTATTAGTGTGTTTTTTAAAGTTTTTTCCTGGGTCATCAAAGATGTCACGATGAAAATATGATTTGAAACTTTTATGCTTGTGTGTATTATGTATATTGCTGTGCTGTGCATTCAATATTTTTTTAGAGAAACATTGTCAACTTTGTTCTCATGAATTGATCTGCGTGGTGTATATGTGTGTGTATATTTTTTTAAAGGAGTAGAAAAACGGTAAAAAAAATTGACAATTTGACAATAATGTTCTCTGGAAATCTATAAAACGATGTTCCCAGAGAGAGATGAAGATGACTGATTTGTGGATTCCATATGTATTCAAATCACAGCAGTAAGTATTTTTCTCAGGGTATCTGTGCATCTTACATTATTATAGCTATCTAACTTGCATTATGGCATGTGAAGTCAAGGCAAGTCAGTAGGCGGATTGTAGTATTTAGGCAGCTCATATAAGCATGTGGATATATATAAAGCGAAGGTTGTTTACGAGAATCTGTGCAAACTGCAAAAGTACAAAGTACACAAACCTTACACATTTTATCATCATCGTCAGCATACAAAGTTTGTATTACAAACACATTTGTTTTTTCTTTCTTGCAGATCAATAAGCTGCTTTAAATGTATTTTTTATTTAAATTTATTGACATAATAATAATTCAAATATACATAATAAAAAAATGAATCAATTTCATGTCCCCATACCACACCACACCACCCACGCCTTCGAAAAACAACTTGTTTCCACCAATCAAATCCCATCATATTTTGAGGCTGGTCTTGTGATTGTGATTTATCTTGTTGCAGACTTGTTGCACTAAGTAAAATGTTATAATTTTAATTACAATTTACTCTTTTTATTTCATCGTTCTTTTCTGTGATTTGACTTATCATTTTGGAAAAAATGAGTACGTGATGAATAAGAAAGTGAAAAGCATTAATACTTACTGCATGCGTGAATATAAATTATTATTATGTACTTACCTATACGCTTGGTTAAATGAACAATATTATGATTCACAATCACATTTATGCGCTACTTTGTAGTCAAAATTGGCTAAAAAAATTATCATCCCCCTTTTCATTGAACTGATCTGAAAAAGTTATCATCATTTAAAGACGTAGTGTTTTTTTTTGCTGGAATGACGCACAACCTTTTTTACCTCGTGAATACGTGGAACAAAATCTCTGAGCATTATAATAATAATATTGAACGATTAAGATCATTTAAGTATGTTGATTTTATATGCCGCCGCCTGTCTACTTGGTTTCCTTCCAGGCAACCTATACAAAGCAACAGGTAACAAAAAAAGAATAACATTTAAAATAATTTTATTTTGCTACTTTTTGTTTTATTCTCGGATTCTTTTAAACGATGGCATGAAAATGAGTTGATACAATAATCTGGGGTTATATGAGACTTTTATTTAGGTATATGATAAATAATATTATTATTAGAAACAAATTCGTGTAGTTTGTAAAAATTTGTAGGAAAAAACTGAAAATATTTAAATTAATGATTAATGAAAAAATTAGCGGCCAATTTTTTTTCTCTCGGAAAGCATGCCATTTCTATTTATATACTTCTATTTATGATATCTGACCTTGCCATCTTTTACTGCTTGATTATTTCTTATGGAATCGGAAAGTTTTTCCTGAGAGATTGCAATCAGGGCATTCTGAGATTTTCATCATTTTCTAATCTCATTTCGCATTTAATCTCTCTCAGTACATAAAACTCGCAGTCAGCACTCGGCAGCATTCATCCGCCCCCAAGCCAGAAGCAACACAAGTGTGTATAGTATCTGGATATTTTTTCGTCTGCTTCTGCATTCTGATTCTTTGTCGTACAGACACAAAAGTATATAAGATCGGATCAGAAATACGGAGAGGGACTGATGAATTGCGTCTTAAAAATCTCTGGTGACCAAATCATTTCAATGAATCATATATATTTTCTGTGCTCCATCGTGAGTGAAATGTTGAGTATATAAAGTTGTTTTACTATTGAACACTTTTGCTTGATCACTCTGTACATTATTATTTGACTAGGTATACATATGTGTTTACTCTCCGTCTGATTTGTAAAGTGTGGGAGTGTATATAATTAGTGGTCAATCAAGTTCACTTTCTTCCAACATATATATGACATTTATAAATAAAATTGTCAATAATAATAATATTTTTTTAAACAGACAAGGAAATGCACAACGGATAGCAACGTATCAAAAATAATCAATAAGTTCATTAATTTGTAAATTTCCATGTGCCACACATTGTTGTTTATTTTCAATTATTGGAATTCACGCTACTATATGCATAAATTGATGATGATGAGGGTTAAAGCATTTAACATTGACACTAAATATTGTGCAAAAAAATACTACTTTCAATATAATACATGATGAGAATATTAACAAGGATACTAACGTAATATATTTTTTCGTAGTAGCAATCAATTTTTTTTTGTCAAAAAAAAACAGCGACTTTACTTGAGAAAATCAAGATGATAGCCTTGAAAGTAACCTGTGATGATTACCTTTTTGCCCTTTATTATTTCTTTTGACTGATCCCAATTCCCAGCAAACACCCCCTCAAGAATCCATACCACACACTCATCAAAACTAATTATTGTAAGTTTAGTAACTTAACATTAAAATAGCATGCATTATGACGTGTACCTACCACTATGCAAAAAGTTGTCTCTGTGTCTCATTATTTGTCAGATAATACATATATGTAGGTACGTATAATAAATCGTCATAATAATAAATAGTTCCGTGACGAGTGTTTGTGTTTGTACTTTGACTGTTTACGGAGCAGAGAGAGTTTAGGTTATAAATGGCATGTTATTGAGGGAGTGCGTGAGCGAGTTGTATTTGTGTACATTGAACTCAAAATATCAAGTCAAAGCACAGATGCGTGGGTGGTAAATACGAATTATTTTGCTTGTTAACTGTATTGCATTTTGAGGTGACATAAAAAAATATTTTTGTGTTTTTATTTCTGGTTAAATTGATATGCCTATTATCATAACCATAATATTATTATTATTCTGATAAAGCGCAATAAATAACCTAGGTCAAATTTGTATAAAAAAACATTTCAAAATGGAAATTCACATGATCGGAAATATGTATGTTATGTGCATGCTTAAAAAAAATATTATTGCAAACTATCAATTTTTTCCCCAAATCAATCTTTTCTTTTGCAATTTATTCCTTAAATACAGTGTAGATGGATGTCCAAATTTTTTGTCATTCCTTGCTTTCCTACTTGTGAGTTGCAGCTAATGCATCATTTTCGTAGAAAAAATATAAATTAATAAATAATGCAATTTTCATCACAAGAATCACGAAATTTTATTCATCATAACCTTGCCATTTCCCGTAACAAAAGAATGTTTTCTTTAAATAGTACTTCCTCAAAAACAAAATAATGCTATTGTTTACATTAAACCCAAAATAATGCAAGGACGACAGTAATGCGAATGCAAAAAAAAAACTTATTCTTATTTAGATATAAAAAATTGATTTTTAATATTTTTGTAACTAAAGTAGACATATCTTAAACGTTATTAAAGCATGCAAAACCAAATTTCCAGTATATCCAGCCGTATAAATAGTTCGTAGTATGATTCCATAATATTGGCGGACCATGACACATCACTTCAATTTTCTTTAATTTTCCCCATTATTCAATTCCCTGCACTTTTATTGCCATTGCCAACATAATAATGACAATCATCATCCATCCTTAGCTCATAAAATTCAACAAAAAATATGGTAAAACAAAGAAATGGAAATAATGCAGCTGCCACTTCAAAATGTTTTCACATGGAGCCCATATATACACCTTGTTGCATAATAATAACTCGCATCATTATAATGTATTAGGTATGCATGCAAACAAACAACAGAGTACAAGTGCATATATTATTATTACATTACCTAGATGTGCATTATCATCAGCACCCCATTAATATGAATCCGATCATTATCAGTCATGAACTATAATAATATATGTACTTATTACGTAGCTCCAACTTTATATATGGATGGACCACATGTGCCGACAATAATCATCACCCTTTCCCATCATCATCATCATCCTTCCGTATATATTTTTTTCCATTTATCCACGCCGCAAGTCAAGTCAACTCACTTTCTCAGTGAATCTCCAAAAAAATATATTCACTTTCTTCTTCATCTTCCCCAACAGACTAGACACACGCATAACATAAACAACATTTTTTTTTTCTTCAAAACATCTCATCACATCATAATGTATAATATCATGATATTATCTCACATTGTTTACACTTTCTTTTCTTTTAAAATACGAGTTGGAAGGTAAAAAGCGTTTAAATTAACATCCAACCCCGCATTTACATCCAATTATGCAATGTGTATATATCACACACACGCATATACATAATACATATGTTACAAAGTTATTTTTTTATTTATATAATAAAAAAATCGTCGTCTCCTTAAAATTGTCGCTGGTTTGTTTGGTTTTATCTGACTGAGATTAAAAAAAGTAGGTGCTACTGCTGCTGCTGCAGTTTATGTGCTGCTGATGATGATGATGATAATGATAATCATTCATCTAATCCATTCACCTTGTGTTTTTTTATCTATAGAAAAACGCATATAATACATATTATTATGCTGATATTTACTTGGGAAATAAAATAAACACTGGAATTAAAAAGTGAACACCTCTCCTCCTCCTCCTCAGCTTTTTAAACATGCTTTCGTTATTTTTGTTATCGTACATGCAACAAGCATAGGTAGGTTGGTAGGTACATTTGTATATATATTTAGGTATAATCATCAGCAGACTAGACCTCCAATAAACCCAGTAAACTCAGCAAGGTCACTGTCATCATCAATGTATCTGCAGACAGACAGTAGTTCAGTAGTGCCCAGTACATAAATTAACCCAAAAATATACCTGTGTATCTGTCAGAGAGAGAGAGAGAGAGAGAGAGAAATCCAGTCTCTTTCACAGACTTTTTTTTCTGCCGAAATTAAACCAACAACAAAATGCATCCTTACAATTTACAAACTTATATCTGTATCTCATCTTTGTACTATCATATATATACATTTTGATCTCAAGAGGCATAAGGGGCAAAAGCTTAGTAGCATGTATGCATTTATATAATAATAATGTGTACTACTTCAAGTCTCTTTTTTTTCTCTATCATCTCATGCAAATGGTTGACAGGTGTTGTATGTGTATTTTTTTCTGTTGGATGCACATAGCAAAAGTTGCCTACGCACATAATACACATGTTATGTTATTTCTTCTCTCTCTCTCTTTCTTTTTGCCTCAAGATGCAATTGCACTTGTTCACAAAAGGAGATAAGATGACGACTCTCATCTGTACTATTAGTGTATGTATATGTTTGTATGTATTATACAGATTGGATAAGAAGATGAAGATGATGATGATGATGAGAATGATGTACAATTTTATCAAGTGATTACCTCTCCATTTAATTCCGTATATTATTATTATTATGTATATTTGTATTTTTATTTTGTATGTATTGCTTTTATAACTGAATTTGAAACACACAACCAACTTATTATAGAGTTGAATTGTATATTATACATTTTTACCTGCAATTTACTTTGTTGTTGTTTCTGTGCTGCTCTAACTGCTGCTGCTGACATCATCTCTCTGAGAAATAATTGAATTCAGGGTCAAGAGCAATGTCGTTTTTATCCTTTTTTTTTCTTTTTATTGCTTGTACTTTTTTTTATACTCTTGCTGCTGCTGTGCTGTTACACACACACAACATGATATGTAAAAGTGATATTTACATGTATGCTATTTTATGTAGCTACATGTATTGAATGGTAGTGATGATGTTTAACAAAATGCTATGTGTGTTTTTTTACCTAGTTATATTTTACGTTTGGACAAGCCTTAGCTTTTTTTTATTCATGTGCTCATTAAGCATAATATTATCATCAATCTTCTATCAATTATATTATTGCTGCTACAGATATCCCGGTTCTATAGTCTGCTGCTTGTTTGCTGTGTACGTACAGGTGGTTGGATGACCATTAACGTTTTACTTTCACATTCAATTAATAAATTACCCATAACAAATAGCCTCAAGTTGGTGATGAATTGCGATAGGGATAATATATAAAATGTATATAGGTATGTGTATGTACGCATATTTTTTTATGAGGATCTCTAATCTCCGTGGTCCAGTAGAAAAAATCTTGTCCTGTGTTAAGTGCATGTGTGTATTGAGCTATTTTACTTGTCAGATCATCAGATCAGAGCACCAGCAGCAAAACAGCACCAGATCATGATAAAGATTGACTTTTATGTATCAGCAGCCAATCATCCTGTCGAATTTGATCACTTTAATTGTATCCCATACCATCATCATTATGCATGCTGCTGGCACGCGGAAATGTATTTATTCAGGTTTTAACTGCTTTTGTTTTAAAATACATGTTTTCAGCTGAAAAATATGGGATGCTTGTTTCTCAATAAACGACTAATATAACCAAAAAAGTATACCAATATAGATTGGTATAAATTGGTCATCATTTTTTAAATAAATTCCTGTGCATTTTATCAGTAATCGATTGGGACTAACAATATGACATGAAAAATGGCATTCGAAACAGTTTGGATTTTCTAAAAAGCGTGTCAAGAAAAAAGAAGCTCCATTTCGAGAAACGCTCACAGGGAAATGCTTGAAAAATACAAAACGTGGCATGTTATCATGGTAATAAATGTATACAAAATATTTCCGGGAAATATTTCTGCAAATACGAAAAATATACTTTTATAAAAAACAATTTCTTGTAAAGTGTGTTTTTGTGCATTTTATAACTTTATTTTCATGCATAAAAAAAGCAAAGGTACATCATAGGTGGTGGTCAGTCAATGGTCATCTTTCTTGACTGACTCATAATAATAACAAGATGAATGCGTGCCTATATTATGTACATATATTATCACGTACATTATGTCAGTGAATAAATTATACATGGTTTTTGTACAAGTATTTCTTTTGGTTGCGTGCCTGAAAAGCATGCCACAACGACATGCTGGAAAATGCGTCATCATATCATAGCATAATAGGTAATATGGCTATTATAAAAAAATAATAGCAATTGCTCCAAAAAAAACATTTGTGCACAAACAAAAAAGGTTATTAAGCTCAAGACAAAATATTAAAAGCTGTTGCGCGAGTACGCGTAAGTATCAAAGGGGAAGATGTTTTCAAATAAATTTGATACACAAGTAGCAAAAAAAATATATATTTGGGCTGCTACTTTTTTTTACACAAAGAAACTACCTCAGTCTTGTCAAGTCCGTGCCACGTGCCACGTGGTATAGTAGACCCTAAACTTTTTTTTGTCTTTTTTTGTTTGCTGGACTTAGAGAGAGTTTGAGTAGGGAACCCTTCTCATCTTTCCACGATTGAATACTATTGCATCAACACAGCTTTACCTTGCTTTCATAATAATTTTTACATATTTTTTTGTTACAATTTTACTCTAAAAACTTGCTCTTTTTTTCTTTTGATTGCTCTCACTGTGCGCACATCTCAAATTATGTATTTTCATCGCCGCTGCTATGTATCCTACACTACCACCCTGACTCACAATCAGAATCCAACCCTCCCTGCCACTAAGCAAAAAATACCCTTACATCATCAGATCACCACCACCACCAGTAGTGGACTTTAGCAGCACACAAAGCTGTTGTAGTAGTAGTGGACAGCTGGCTACCTCTTTTAAATTACAGAGAAAAAACCTCAAAGCTGTATATATCTTACATATTATACACTTTATTTGACTATTTGACAAAAAAATTATATGGTCTTCTCATAAAATGCTCAGAAAAGTTCAAAAGCTACACGAACCATGTTTATTATGTAAGTCAAGGTGTCTTTTCTTGGCGTACCACCACTGGGGCTATGTGATACTATCTTCATTTCTCATCCATTTTCACGATCTCTTCTTCCTCTTCTTGAATTTGTCTTGCTGGCGCTTTCACGCACACAAACAAAATAGTTTACTACTATATACTACGACTGTACAATAATACCTAATAGAGGTTCAAACCAAGTCATGTCAAAAAAAAAGTAAGCAAAAAAAAATAGTATGCATATATACATAGTTGGCTACTAAGCACAATAATGAACCCCTTTCTTTGTTCAGTTGTTCTACTACTCGCTATATATATATTGTAAATTGTAAAGCTGACTGCTGCTGCTGTTCTAATCTTTTGAACAAAGCATTAAATTTTACTATATAATACGCTGATGGCGATAGCTATGTAGTAGCGCAGGCAGAGCAATAAAAGACGTAAATTGAAAGCGTCATACCATCACAATCGCCATCATAAGAAGAAGAAAAAAATGTTTTTACAATAATTTTTAGTTCATTTGTGTGCTTTATGGTCACATTGTATATAGGTATAGGAGCGTAGTTTTTATACCAAAGTATATAGCTGTAAAAGAGAGTAAAATAGCTGTTCGTGCTATTCTAAAAACGTTTTTATTGCTTATCGTTCCAGGAAAAAAGGGATTGGAACTGTGATGTGATTCCTGTATATTTTTGCTACGCTTCTATTCAATCAACAATGAAATCTCTTTTTGTTAGTGTGCGTAATATACGCTGGTAAGTGATGATGATGATGAATGAGGATGAGTATGCTTCTACTGCTGCTGCGTAAAATAAGTGTTTTTTTGTGTGTGTGACATTCACAAATAATCATAAATGAAAAAAAAATGAATATCTACCATTGGCCATGTAAATTTTCAAATACCTGGAATTTTCTCGAGTGTATGTTTATGTTGTGATCATGATGGTGTTGCTGGGGTTAAAGAGACAAGTTCACCAGCAATAGTGATCCAGCAAAAAAGATTTAATACACAAACATTTAGTTTATTTTTGCACCAAAATTTATTCTTTGTTTCAAATCAAAAGCATAAAAATACACACTTAAAAATTGTACGAAATCCAATTCTCTTTCTTGTTACTTTTAAAATCAAATACAAAAATGATGTGAGTAAAAAATGGAGAAAGTGTATATATAGATGTATTGGTACATTTACAGTATATTGCACATTTAAGCATACTAAATTACCTACATATATATTTGATTTTCAATACATGTATAACTCAGAAGAAGTCTACGATATAATGGCGCGAAAAAATTCAATATCTTTGCGGAAAACCTACACCCATGATTTTTATCTTGAATCTGATATGATCTCACTGTCGCCATCATCATTGACTGCTATGACCACACAAAGTCCCTGCATAAATGAAAGAGTACATGTGTGCGTGTGTGTGTGTGAGCAACATTTTCTTAACAAAAATACTCACAATCAGTCTCAGAAGAAGGAAAAAAAAATCTCTCTCCTCTGAATTTTGTACAATAGCCAATACAAAGTAGTAGCATGAGCATGTATGTATATGGATAGTGGTAAAGTTGTTGATGGTCTTTGGTGTGACAATGACAAAAGGAAACGAAATGCCATCAGAGAACAGTTTTTTTCTTCTTCATTCTTTTGCTAAAAATTCATCGTACACTTTCCCCACTCATTCTTCTTGATTCTCCCCGATGCCCATTGTCCAGCGTGGGTTCATCCATCCGTTCCTCTGTCTTCTTTTTTTTCTACTTCCCCCTTTTTCCACAAACCTTGCCATGATCGGGACGGAGATTATATATACCTCATCACATGTATAACCCAAAAAGCATTTATTTCTTCATGAAAAGAAATTCAAGACACATTCTTTGTACTTTTTATTTCTCTTTGGTTTGCCATTATTTAATTCACAGATGTGCAAAATAATGTATTGAATTGATTTGGAAAAAAAATGCAGTAGTGTGTGGTACACAAGATCCAGATGTATGTATTCCAAGTGTTCAAAATTCTCAGATTTCTTCCAATAGTGACCACATATAAATATATATCTTCATACATACATGGTTTGGCATATATCTGTAGATAGCAAACGCGACCAAGCAACGCAAAAACAAACAAATCAAATCGCATTCTCAATTTGCTCTCTGCAGTACGTTCCGTTATTTGTCTTCATTCCAGCAAACTGGAAGGGACGCCGTCCGCTCTCTCTCTCTCGAGAACGTCGTCTTACGAATAATAATAAGATCCGCAGCTGCCTTTTGTCCCATAAAAAAATACATTGTGCTCCCCATATACAACATAACATACATTGAAAATAGGGTGATAAATCTACATAGCTAGAGATACTACTACTTTTCCGCTCTTTCTTTCCATATCTATTTATACCACCCAAAAAAAACGCGTCATCAACTTTTTTTTTGTTTTGTCTTCACATTCAGCATTCAACTTGCAGAAAATCTAAATTCCAAGTTTTTTTTTGTCTGTAGTCATATTTTTTTCGAGACAAAGTTTTTAGCTACTAGTAAAGCGACCAAGCTAATAAATCTTTTTTAAAATCTTTTCTCGCATTATAATAGGTAGTCATGTCATAATATACACTTATTGTGTCTTGCTTTTTTAATGTCACTTAATATATTTTTTTTTAGATATTATTATTCATCCATCATTTGTCCTTTTCATCCGAATCACATTATATCTTGAAAAAAAAAAATCGGGAAAACGTATAATATTCTTTTTAAGTACGTTGAGCAAAAAAAAGTACATATACTTTACATCATCTTAACCCTTTCGCTTTGCTGGATCAAAGTAGAGAAACAGAAACGTGATATCTCGTCTTTATGGCGTTGGCGGCGACGTTTTGTACCNAAAGTACATTTACTTTACATCATCTTAACCCTTTCGCTTTGCTGGATCAAAGTAGAGAAACAGAAACGTGATATCTCGTCTTTATGGCGTTGGCGGCGACGTTTTGTACCACCACCACCATCGGCCGGTACCGCACGCACTGCCACTCTGTCTGCGGCATATCATCATTATTATTGTCATGATGAAAATGAGTTTGATTGTGATTGTCAACTGATTGTGATTGTGAGTGTCGTGGTGCAGATTGACAGATTTGTCTCTTGTTTCCTGTTCCATAGACTGAGGAAGGTAGGCAGGTAGGTAGGCTATATCCTACATCATCAGAAAGGTAAATGAGAACAAAAGGCAAAACAACCAAAGAGGCATATATTGTAGAAGAGAGTCGAGTCGCATATCTTCATAAAAAATTGTACCCATAATAGAAAATCCAGTTCTTCCTCTCTCTTTCTCTCTTGCTCTCTCTCTCTCTCTGATTGTGAGTACAGGTATTTTAAATGCTGTCTTTTCATTTTGTGATCTGATCATGAGGTTGATGATGCGACAACGATTATGTCGCAAGATAGGTGCACACTATTATTTTAACACAATGCCACCGAGTTTAACTTCAATCTCATGGTCATATACACACATATGAAATCACACGATGACATTCATTTCATATCTCTCAGAGCAAAAACAGTAGCCTTTATTGTCCTCAAAATGAAAGAGCTAAACAAGGATGATGATCAGGATCATGATGATCTTGTGTAATAGGTACACATACAAACACATTTTATACCGGATAAGAATTTGTGACAAAAGCACGTAAACTTGATCTTGGTGAAAATTTAAATAGGCAAGTATAGACGCATGCGCTATGTTTGTGTGTTCAAACTCAAAAGCAAGTCAAACCGAAAATGATTTAAATAGATGGATATATATAGATGCCTAACATAGGAATATGTACATAATGCATAACATATACACATATACCTGTAGATATGTAGGTAGCTTCACAGCAACCACCATACCACCAGCGCAGCGTTTTGCTCTTAATATAGCCATACATACTCTTGCTGTTGAGACTGCATGAGAATTTATTTTCTGTTGTAAGCAAACCAATGAAGTGGAATAATGCACGCACTTATTTTCA
>JAHZNC010005248.1:0-18671 GCA_027744095.1 Zhuqinia jingwanae | reverse complement strand
TCTCTCTCTCTCTCTCTCACACACAGTTTTCATTGTTGAGTAAAATTTTAAAACTTTTTGGCAATAATTGGAAGAAAATGGACTGGGCAGTGAAGTTGAAGTTGTTGTGGTACTACTTATTATAAAGGTTATACTACCACCAGACGTTATGCTGCTTAACTATAAGCTTAAAAGTAGTTGAAAAATCTGATGTACCCCAAAGAGGTATCTTACTTTAAATATAAGTATTACTAAAATGTAAGCAGTATAAAGCCGCTAGTAGAAATATAAGCTTTACCATGAACAATAAAGTATTTCCACACGAGTTGGTTTGACTCTCTACTAACAATGATTAAAAAAGTTTAGCACTTTCCTCTTGTACATTATTAGCAGCTAAACTGCCTTTACTACTGCTACTACCGCCACCACCACTACCATTCGCATTCTTGTTCCTACCAGGTCATACAAGTTTTTTCCCCTACTCTACTTATACATAAGAGTATACTTACCGGAATATACAAAGGCTTGGGAAAAAAAAAAATTCTGTGGAAGGAAAAACTTCAGATTTTTTTTTCAGTCTTTGGTTTTACATTGTGCATGTAGTAGTACCTTTTCAGAAACACGTATTATGTGCATTATTACTACTACATAATAGGTAGGTATATACAACAATCCACTTTTTTTTGTTGGTATGAACAAATGACAGAAGTAGAAATACAATTCCCAATTCTTTTCTTTTTCTTCTATTTTTTACCTTACAATTTAGTGTATTATGTACATAGGTAAGACGCGTCATCATCTCATAAGCAAGGAGACTATTTTCTTCCCATTCACCTGAATGAAAGTAAGAGGGAAAATAGCAAGCATGCTGTTGAACGATTCCCTGAGTATGTTCTCAACAAAAACGACGGGAACCATGTACTTTCATGTATAAAAAACCGTGTAGTTATAATATGTCTGTTATTGTTGTGTGTACCACATTATTCTTTACTTTTGTCTGTTGAATTTTTTTTTCTATTTTTTTTTGTAGACCGCATAGTATTCTCATTCCCTATAGTATTTGCTCGTGTTATCTCTCGTTTTTTGTGCGTGGAAAGCAATGAAAAAAGTTTTACTGTCTACGTAAGCACATGAGAGAGAGAGAGAGAGAAAAAGAGAGATTGCAAACCCAATCCATCCAACTTTCATTGCCCTTTTAGACTAATACGAGGGGTGCATTATTATTACGAGCAGGTATGAAGCTGGAGCTTCTTCTGAATCTTGTCGTCTTCGCCGTATTTTGTATCCGCTTCCTTTCTCCCTGAAACCATCACAAAATAATAAAGCTAAAAATAATGGTACATGTGTGTTCTTTTGTCTGTCTGTCCATTGTAGTTGTACGTGCATTATCTGAATCTTTAATCTGGATCATCTTACTTGAGGGTTAAAAGGGAAAGGAACCTTGCCGGGTTTCTTTCTTTTTTCTTTTATAATGTAAGCAGATTCGGCTTTCTATATAGTTCTGCTTCCTTGTTCTTTCTAGTCTGCCACTGTGAAGACATCATCCTCATCAAAAAGCGTTCAGAGATATGCAATAAAATCTAGAGAGAATGTAGTATGCAGATATACAATACAATGGGATCTGTTAAAGTATATTTCTTTTAAGCATCACACAGAGAATACCTAAATGCATTTTTTTTGCAAAGAATTGTTGCATCCTCTGTAAGCTTTCTTCTTTTTGATACTTTTTTCTTTGATGAGTCCCTAGCTCACTCGGCAGACTACCAGTGTCTTCTTCTGACAATGAGAATAATAGATTTTGTGCAGTGGAAGGTTGGGAATTGGCATCTAAAAGTTATTCTTTTCTCTCTCTATGGACTATAGTAGAAGAGCATATGAGTCCCTAAACTCCAATATAAAGTGCTAACTTCTTAGTTATTTTATGGGAAATATACAAAGTATCAATTGGAGCGGATGGAGAGAAGTAGGTAGGCATAAGTATAATAAAAAGTTTCAGATCTGAGTTTGAGGATTGATAGTCTTTGTCGACACCTGTTGTTCCCTTTGTCATCGTGATGATGATGAGTTTCTACTGGCTTTGCTATGTAGGTATTTGTTGTACAAGTTGATACAGGTTAACTTGACTTATAGCAAAGAAGAAAACTGCACGAGTATCACTGCTTGTGTGCCAAACAGATTTTCAGGGAAAAAGCTTTTCAAAAGAAAAACTCTGTTCGGGGCAACTTTTTCTTGTGAATTTCTTTGTAGTGCATAGGCATATACCAGACCACGCGGTTTGCTATTGCTACTGTGTGTTGGTTTCTAGTGAGTAGACTTTGACCTGCATAGAATTTGAAATCAGAAAGGGTCCCTTATCTAAGTATGTGTTATTTTTTTGCTACTTTCTACCCGTATCACACACAAGAGAAGAATAAACTGAGAATAGACAAGATAGCAAAAAAGGAAGTTTAAATAATTACTCCGCGTATCCCTTTCCAGGTATTCTGGAACAAATTAATGGGTTGCATTAATTTTTATAATGAGCCCATTTCTCAGAAGTACGGACTTGGAAAAAACCCTATGTATCTATGCAAAGGTTTTCAACTGTTTTTTGTGTGTTTATTTGTCTATTTAACCAATATTACAATTTGCTATAGTTTCTGTTTGTAGTTGTTGTAAAAGATAGATAGTAAAAAATAAAAGTGGTTTCTCTTTGTAGTGCAAAATACCATGGCGGTATTTACCCTTTAGCATGTGGTTAATTTTTAACTGTTTTGTTTACTTTTATTGTTTGTTCGCTTAACCTTTTACTCCTACTTAAAGTAATTAATTTTTTCCTCTTTCTTGGCTCCACACAATTACATGTTATATTTCTATAAATACAGCTGAATATAAGTATATGCATTTATATATTTTATATTTATAGTGTTGCGCTAATTTATTCAAAACAATTTTTTATAAAGCTGACTTTGTGCATACCTACATAAAGGTCAAAGGGTAAAGCGCGATGAGTATATCAGAACATGCTTCATACATCTTTTGGCATGTTTCGACACAATAGGACCACAGTCATCTTTTCTAACAGTGCTCACTTGGATCAACAGCTTTTCTACCACCCACAACTACAATTGTTGTTGTTGTATGGTGTTCCATGAAATGATATGGCATTATTACACTACTCTGTTGCTTCTTCTTCTTCTTATTGTTATTACTATTACCATCACCACCGCTTGATGTTGAGTTGAGAACCCAATTTGTCCGTATTATGTTTCTTATCTCATGGCTGGAAGCCAACCGGCTTGCCTTTTATTTCATTCTTCTTCATCTTCATTTCTTACAACCGCAACCTAACCTGTTCTTATTTTAAGACAAACTTGTTTTTCATTAACAAAAAAGGCTAAAAGGTTACTAGCATGGCCGCCGCGTTGTCTTGTGTCACTTTAAATATATTTTTTAAACAAAAATCATATACGATGACAATGACGAGTCGTCATTGACGACTCATGTATAGGATATCATAAAGAAGCGAACAGAGAGAACAAAAATACAATAAAACGAATAGCTCCTTTATTTTAGAAAAATAATATTATCGCGTGCTACTGTGTACTATACCGCATTATTTTTTTTAAATTTCAAACAAGATTTTCCCCTTTTGTCCACTGCTGTGACAAAATCAAACCAAATAGGTTTGCTTTGTCACATGCTGCTCATTCTTTGAACCTTAAAAATATGCATAGGTACATATATACTCCAGATAAGGAAATTTCTGGTTGTGCCCATGATCCAAAGAAATCCAATAAACTGAAAAAATGCCCCCTTCTGATTGCACTTTATATCGTTTTTTCCCCTGTATGCATACCTACCTACCGCATTTTTCATCATTTCATGTCCAGTAATGTAAATACAATACCTAACGTTTATATAGTGCATTCATGTTTTTGGTTTTGATCACAGCAAGAGTCTCTATTATTTGTATGAATCGGGTATTTGGACAAATCTTGCACGCCTTTATATCCGGAATTGAATGGTTTCCTTTTTTTCTTCTGTGTAGAATTTCCTGGAATTTCTTGGAAAGATAAATATTTTCCTTTGTTATAATCACTTTTGCTCGTCATTCCTTGTTTTCTTACAAAAAAAACGTTGGTTGTTGACGTTTTACTTATATATCCCATTTTTTACCATGCTTTTATTCATTTTGTTACCTGCCGTATTCTCCTGAAATGATGTCAGCTACACAAACAGTAACACACATTTTATTCTTGTCGAATTGAAAAGTGTTCCCACAAGTTAAATTTCTTTCATGTTCAGAATCTGTTTTCTATTCTATTTAATATTATTATAATATTGTGGTTACATATTATAAGATATTATTTGTTGCCTCTGTGTATTTGACATGAATAGTGATGGTGTGGTATTTTTAATTTACCAGACAGGTTGTTGGTGGTGGCAGGTTTTTCTCTCTAGCAGGGTGGTATTTTCTCATAAAATATAAGAAAAAAATCATGAAGAAACCTGGAAAAAAATATATTGCTGATGTTGATGAGTACTACTACTACGACAAAACGTATGCTGCTCAGTATGAATCCACCCATATGCCACAAAAGAGCCTTTATCAAAATAAGTTATCTTTTCATCTTCTTCTACTTGAGTGACAGTAACAGTAGCACAGCAGCAGCAGCAGCAGAAGCAAGCACTTTTCCTTATTGCATCTTACGAAGAAGAAGCAGCAGCAGAAGAAGATGACATGACGTACACTATTGTATTATTGTCTCTTTATCTTGCGATAACACTTTTGTCAAAAACTTTCTAGACTCATATATAGCAGCAGCAGCATAATATGTGAGAATACCTGCTACATTCTCTCTACTACCATTATATCAAAAGACGAGTTTGTGACAGAAAAACAGATAACAAGACAAAAGAGGAGATGTGGTTTAAAACGTAGATTACACAGTGAGCATTGAAAAATGAATGATATTTTTCTTATAGTTTCTCTCTCTCTCTCTAAACCATTATGTATGTTTTGGCTGCTGGCAGATTTTTACTCGGAATGAATGGAAGGAATTTTTCGAAAATTTGAAGGCAATGTAATTTTAGAGAATGTTGTAAAATAAATAGTACATAGTAATCATCACACTTGTCATTAGAGAAGTATACTAGAGCTGGGGCAGGGACCATTAAAGAATGAAAACCAGTGTATCTCTTTATGAATACATATTACCGAATTGGGTAAGAAAACTATACTGTACACTGTACTTGGAATAATAAACGATATACTATGAGAGGGGAAAATAATAATGCTTTTTAGGTACAGTCCTTTATTTGATCTCCGGAAGCATACCAGAATTCCATGAGTTAAAAAAAAGTAGTTTCCATTTATTTTTATTTTTTCTCCCTTGTTGGCGTCTTCGTTTCTATCCCGTTTACCTCATTGTGTGAGAGCGTGTGTTTACTTTTCCTATATATATATAATTTTTTCTTATTCCTTGAAGAAACCTACATATGGCTACTCGCAAATGGCAGAATCAGAGTGAGCTGATGTATATAGTAATACATGTGACTGTTGTAGTTTTTTTCTTGTTCAAGAGAAAGGATTGTATCACGTTTCACGCTCGCTTCCTTTTTCTGAACGTTTGATATTACTTTCTGGAATTCGTTTCATGTTCATTCTTATTCTCCAAGTCCAAGCCCAATGGTGCATTCCAAGTAGGTACACGTTTTCTGCTAGTGTGGTTGAGGATGTGTGTGAAGTATGTATGCATGTGTACATACTTATGTGTGGTTAATATACAAGGGGATCAAATGAACATATATTTTGTACTTGCCTTCATTTACGAAGAACCATTACGTAATATATAATGATTAGAAACATGCATAATACTATTCTTCAAATGAAGTATTATTTGCTAGTGTTTAAGTTTAGGCTTTTTTTGTTGTAAAAAGTCTTCTTATGTGTTATCACTTTCTTCGTATTTTTTAACCTTGGAGTAATGAATCAACAGGAGGAGAAAGACTAGATATTTTACATTCCAAGCAACGTCCCTTGTTACATGGTACAACACTTACACCCCTTCCCCCATTTTTTGTGCAATATTTTGTCGTACCATTGAAAATTCTTTTTAAAAATTTATGAAAAATAAGGGGCGTGACTTTTGCAATGCATTACAAAAATTCAACATTTTTTTAGTGTTTCCACTTCCAGTGCACACATTATGCATTAGCATTCTGAATTTTTAGCGGCTACGTGTTCCTTGTCCATAAAAAATGTGTACAACTCAGGAATATATAATAATTTATGTAAATTCACACGAAAGGGCAGACTGATATGGGGAAATTATTATAAGCAGTTTTTTCTCTCGCTAAATTCAATTAAGTCATGTGCTTAGATTTCTATAGTGACCATTAAGTTATTTTCTGGTACGAAAAATGCCGTTTGCATATTTTTTTATCAACATAAAATATTGTACATTCCTCACGTTGCAAAATTGTCGACGAAATTGTAAGGTGTAAAAGCAAGAAAAAGTATACAATAGAGAATTGGGCTAGATATACTTTTTGCCAAAAAGTGGGAAAATCCGATAAATATTTAGCAAAAAAAAACAACTTGAGTATTATATGTTGTTCTAAAATATGTATTATGTGTGTGACGCAAAAATACCTACATGCTACTACTTTATTCATATGGTATTTCATTGAAAAGTATTACAGACAAAAAATAAGCAAGTTATGGCATATCATCATATTTTCATACAAAGAGCAAACAGTAACCTAGAAAAGTAATAGGAAAAGTGAAATGATTAACTGCTCTTTGGGAAAAGGACAGACACCGTTTTTAATACATTGTAGATGGGACATCCCACCGCGAAGGGAGAGGAATCCTCTGCTGGCATTTCTCTTTTCTCCTGTTGTGTTTGTGTGTGTGGTGGTGGTATGTAGTAATGATGTTGCAGAGCAAACACTATATAAAAAAAATGTGTGTGTGTGTATGTTGAGTAGAGTACCTATGCATAAAAATTCCATTATTTAAGGATGCTCATGTTGTCCATGACTTGATCCTTTAGATTGAAAATCCTATAGCTCTATGTATTTTTATATTCCTTTCTAGCCGGAGAGAAAGTATGTAGGGAATTGAGAATAAAAAATGAGCGGTTTGTGTGAAGTTTTTTTTGGTTGCGACCCGCTACTATTCTATATGGCTATTGACCATAAAATGTATATGAGAATCTACCTTTTTTTAGTTTGTTGTGAACGTTTTGTTACTATTACTCAAGTTAGCAGAATTTTGTTTGATTTATTTATTTTAGCATTCTCCACTCTATGTTTCATGCAATGGTACTACTGGTAGTTTATAAGTATCTTTGTTCATATGATTAGTATATGTGCATATTTCGGATTGGTTGGATGGTTTTGACGTGACTCTCAGAATTGTTGTGTTCAAAACAAAAAATAAAATTCTCTGTGAAATGAATACTTTAGCAGATAAAAATAGTGAAAATAAATGCATTTTTTTGTTGGTATTTGTTGGTTTGGTGGAAAAGTAACAACTAAATCATCTTTAAAACATGTTTGTACAAAGGGATCAACTGTGCGTGCTTTAACTTAACTCATATGATACATAATATGTTATATTATTTTCCATTCTATTCACATCTACACAAAATTCAAGCCATTTGGTCATAAAGGCAATATGAATTTTTCCGGCGAGTTGATGTGGCTATAGTATTCCATGAATAATATTACAGTTAATCCTCTTCTGCTGTGCCTACCTTTTTTCTGTCTTGCACGCAACTCACTGAACATAATGCTTGACGCAAAACATTATGGATTGGTTTAAAGTAAAAGCAACACGTGTTTACATTATCAAGGATTTCATATAATATTGATTTATGGATTTTATACAGGACATTTTAGCAACAGTTTATGGTTAGCACGTTGGAAATCCATAAGTCAACATTGCATTGACCCTATCTTCTTTTTAAATACGCCAAATGCAAAACAGATATACTTTGCTCTGTATATTTACTTTTTTGCACTAAAAGTGTTATTAAAGTGTGATCTGATCTGATACAGTGTAATAGGATGAAAATTCATAATAGGCATAGATATAATACTCCTGTCCTTAACTTTAAAAACTTTAGTATTAAAAAGTCATCAAAAGTAGATTCTAGTTTTTTTTGGCCGTAAGTTTGTTTTGTATTAAATTTACTTGATTAAAATTATAATATTGATAAGCAATCCAATTATTACTACGGAGTACACTAGCAACTTATTTGATTTTTAGATAAGAAAATCAACCTTTTTTGCAATCGATTAATTTACCAAAAGCTGTATAGGTAATATCTAACAGGTATATATTTAATATCACATGGCAAAAAAAATGTCTCCAATTTTTTGTTACTGTCTTTGTCTTTTGCCTTTCGTCATACATCTTTTTTTCTCTCTCTCGTGCAAGCATAGTTTCATATTATTATAATATTTAAATATTTTTTCTTCTTATTTTCTATTGATATTCCACCTTTCCGTTCTCTGTGTCTCCCCCTTAATAAAGGAAGCGAGTCTGCCAAAAACAACTATAATGTCATGTCAGAGTTTATTAATAATTCATAGGTTTCATACTTTCCTTTGTCACCGGATATGCTAATGTTAAAAGTACCTTTCCTGGTCTACTTCTTATGAAAAAAAGCTTAGAGGAAGCAGCAGTAGTAGTAACAGAAGGAAATACTTTGGAAAAAGGTAGGCTAGATTAGAAGCAAAATGCTTTGTCGTTAGAAATATAATAATAATAATAATAAGCAGGAAAAAATAAAGTATGGATAAAGCTCACATTTGCATATATTATCCACGACTTTGGTCGCATCTACTACATTTTACTCGCCCGTATTTCTTTGCATTATCCATACATGCAAACACGTTATTAGTAGAGCTTGGTCTGACGGTGTCATCCGATGGGATCACATCCATATGGACAATGCGCATAAAAGTTGATTTAAAATTTATGTCCTACATCTATGTGTATTCAAATGACAGGAGAGACGGAGTGTAACATACTTACCTACATATATGTACATACGTAAATACATAATATATACTACCTTTAAAATAACAACATCCTACTTTCCTTCCAAAGCAAACCTACTTTAGCAGGTTACCTTTTAAAAAAACGATGTGTGTGTGTGTGTGTTTTTTTTGGTGCAAAAATGTTAAATATCTAATATCTACCTAGGCATATATATACTACATAATGAATGTATAAGCTCAAATTACAGAAGCAAGCCTAACTTTCACCATAAAACTAAGCAAAATGATTTTATAATATACAAAGTTAAAGAAAAGTAATGAATGCTGTTGTAGGGTAGGGTGAAATCATGAAATTTTCATGAGGCTACTTACTACGACTACACAGACAAGGATTCATCTGACAAGGTCAGTTAGGGATTCACCTTCAAAAAATAATTTAATTGAAGGGAAAACTGAAAAGCAGTAGACCATACAACTTCATATCTTCAAAACTTGAGTTTTCTCTCTCTCCTTTGTTCTCTCATAATAAAGTAGAAAATAGAATTTCATTTCTCATACATCAAAACATTTCCAACAACAACATAATATTATGTGGGGTATTTATAACCCTGTACTTTTGTCCTGTGTCCGTACACACACACATATATATATATATTATGATTCTGTAACGCAGCGTCACAATATATGATAATGGGTAGTTCCTTTGTAAGCTAAAAATAAGTGAATAGTTTTCAAACTTAGTTTCATATCTCTCTCTCTCTGTAATACATTCCCTGGAAATATTTCGTTCTACATTTCTAATGCACAAAGATTCTCAGCACAACAGCTTTCGAAACTCTAACACCGGATTCAGTGGAAAAAGAATGTAGAGTAAAGGGGAAAAGGGAAAAATTACAGAATATTTTAATTAAAATGTCACCAAGGCAAGGCCTATTTTGTAAAACATAAATGTACTCATACCTATTTTGTAGTTTTTCCTAATATCATTTACAAGAACTTGTGTACCTAGTGGCTTTGCTGCTTTGCTTCACGGTTTTGTGCAAGACATTTTCTCTTGAAATTTGATAAATTATTACACACTGCTTTATTTACAGCCACGTGTAATTTAAACGTGACGGATATAATTTACATACTTAAGTACTAACCAGTGAATTACATGACTATCAATTCCAATAAAGCATTTACATAAATATATAAATTCTACGATGCGATCATACATCAAATAGTAGAGATTTTCAATCAAACAGAAAAAGTATAGTCAAGTTTCACAAGATCCGTATTTATTTCGAAATTAATGTTAACATAAAAGGGTGTGTTTATCTTCTTCATTCTCTGTATTTCGTGACAGTGACGAAAGAAGGCATTCAATTTATTTCACAAACGTTAATAGGTATCCTCACAAAAGTTCCACTACAACAAATAAACTCGTAAATTTCCTACTCATCTGTTTAATTGGGATCCGCCCGTATGTGCGAGGATACAGATGTGCGATTTTTTATTCGCAGATATGGATATCACATTTGCAAAAACTTAAAACCAAATTTGCAAAAAAACTTAGTGAAATACATACAATTTTTATTTAAAAGTTTTCTGATTTTAAAAATATCTTATATTATGAACAAGTCATACAACAATAACAATATGTTTTTTACCAAAATGATTTTTGTTTGTTCTATGCAGTGTCAATATTAATAATATATACAATTACTTCACCGTAATACTATCGAGGTACGATCACTAATTTTTTCGTAGTTTGTGAATGAACATAATATGAAGCTTTTTTTGAGCCAATTAAAAAAATCGTTTTTTTCTCGCATAATTGTACTGTATTTGGTACAATTATTCAACGAAATCTCATTTAATTCTCTATTTTTGCGCTTTTGGTGTGGTAAATTACCGTTATCATTATACTCCTGTGATTTTCTACACAATCTGTGCTTAAAGTGAAATTTAAAAGTAGGTCTTACACCTAATGAACTTACGTACTCTAAAAAGGCTGAACCCATTTTGGTCAAAGGAATATTTCTATTAACTTTTTTGGGAAAAAATCACTCGCTTCTAATATACCCTTGTTCCATTCAGCCGGTGACTAACTGATGATATGTCGGAGCTACATTTAGTCTTGCAATTGCTTTTAGATAAAATTTTGTATGACATACTTCTTTGGATGTTCGTTGAGGGACAACTTTGTGAAATGAATAAAATGAATTCAAACTGATATTCTAATTTTCGCATTGTTGGTTTTGCTTATCGCAGATATGGTAATTTGAAGAAAAAAATCCGAGGATTTGCCGAATTTCAGTAAAAAAATCAAAATCGCACATTTGCATCCTCGCAGATATGCCATAGATTCGTTTAATTCATCATTAAATTTACTATTTCGTATTACGCAAACTATGAACCATTTATGTTGAAATTCAGCTGTCGTCTACTGAACTGAAAATGTGTACACATATTAGTAGTAGTACCTTTCATTTGTTCAAAGCCCAAAGCACAACCGCGCCCTATGTTGTGTGCTCGTAGAGAGAATATAAAACGTAATGTGGAAGGTATTCTATTTTACACAGTACACAAAAAGGGGTTTGCTTTGATTTTGAAGCAATTACGGGATTGGGCACCCATTCTTTGTGTTTATTCAGAGCAGCAGACAGAAGAAGAAGAGAGAGCGCTCATATCAAAATCACAATAGATCTACACAAAATTGTGCATTGTTCAACGACCTGTGTGTCTTCATCATCAGGGAAAAAGCTTATCATCTGCACACTCATTGTCAGTCCTTTCCACCTTACCACACTCACACGATATAATGAAGTACCTCCACTTTCAACCGCACCTCTTTTTGGCAAAATATATCTGTAGCTCTAATTTTCCTCGTCATAACACATCACTTCGTATTCGTGATATAATACAAAAACCTTTTTATTATTTACTTTCCCTCTCACCCTGTCAGTACGTGTAACCGAGTGCAAGAGAGCAAAAAGAGACTACGAAGCACATAATAATACACACTACTACTACTACTACAGGGCATATAAATGCGCGTGCATGCGATATAAAGTCTGCTCACATAACCTTTTTTTGTTCATGTGTGTCTTTTCGCATGAACTATCCTCATAAAATAATGCTTGCTGAAAGCTTACATACATTTCCCTTTTCACCTTTTTGTCTTTTCTGCATCATAAAATGCTACTGCTACGCTACTCTTTCGAAAGCTTATTTTGCAATGAAGGCAGACAGAAAAAGCGCTCCACTCACACAAAAGAGAGGACGTGATGAATCCTTTTGTGCTTGATGTGCAAATGCAAAAATCCTGTAGACCATTTTTTTATATTGCGTAATACCTATATACGTTCAATTTTTGCTACATTTTCATGTCAATTATTGTAGCGTTAGCGTGTAGTATTTTTTTACAAGCATCTTACAAGCGAGGTGAGAAAAGTGCACTAGATGACAAAAGTGAAAGTAACATTTTCCACGTAAAAAAAACTAGAAAACAAGGCTTTTTAATATACAAAATGACGGCATAACAACACTCGTAAAATGAAAACTTGGGGATATATAGGAAGTAGTATATAACACGGGATTCATTTCTGTCACATGTTGTTAATAATCACATGGCACTCATGGCAGTAAAGGTGACTGCCGACAGCAACGGAATTAAGGCAAAAAAGATATCCCTTTTCGGCGAAAAAAATGAAAAAATAGCTTGTGATAGTAAAAGCTTATAAAACTTTATTTTCTCGTTTTTTTACCTTGAGCGTTACTAAAATGGCCTTGGATATAGATACAAGTAATAATTTGAGAATTTATAGTCCTTCGCCTTTCCTCGTAATTAGTAGGTGCATGAGGAAAGGCATATAGCCATTTCCTTGTATCGTAATGGTTTATTTTACAATGTTTTTTATATCAGTATTTTGATGTTCATAAGCCATACATCTAAGAGTAACTATCTGTGTAGGTTTTTGAGAAAAACAAACTGAGGCGATACAAGAAGGGTTATGGAAAAAAAGAGAACATCACATCTGATTTACTGCTTTCTTTTCTGCTAACTTTAATTCACACTTTATCAGTCCATCTCAACTCTTATTGCCAAAAAAGAAATATATATATGTACTAAAATGCTTTCTTTGGTGAAGGTCATTTTTTCAAGGTTTTTTTGCAATGTTGAATTTTATCACAGGTAGACATTTTCAAGACATTTTAATCTGTTTGTACTACAAGTCTTACGTATATGATTTATGCATGTATGTATACCATCTGCTGCACTGCTGCATCAGCACTGAATGAATCATTAAAGCATTTCAACTTCAGCTTGTGTTATAATCAAAATGCTAATGCTGTTCAAATTATTAATGTGCATGCAAGTTTGAAGATGTATTTGTTGAATTTATGAGGAAAGACAAAGAATATTCATGACACGTGCATTATATACCTACATAGTATACAAGGCGACCACATATATTTCCATTTGTACTGTGCGAACTATACTTGCATATTCATTTCTAAATAATTGTTTAGAACATCCTATTATTATGTAATTGAATTTTAGTCATTCCAACCCTTTTTTCATTCTTCATCTTCTTTATTCCCTACAGTAGTGGTAAGGCTCTTAACAGCCTTTATGGGTTAACCGCACATTTGTGAAGAATACTTAATGGTTTTTCGGCTCCTTGTACGTGTATATGTGTTTGTGTATGTGATGAATGATGATGACTCTATACCATACCCTTGGGTTGTTGTGTTCCATCACCAAAGCACCTTAAGTCCATCAACGGAAAACGGTGGTGGTGGTGTTGGTGGGAGTGATGATAGCGAAATTAAGAAAATGTATGAAAGTAAATGAAAACTTCTTAAAGGATGTGAGGTTGAGTTGGAGAAGATGAATTTTTTTATTCCCATTTGCGTTTGCATAATAACAGCACAAACGACAATATGATTATGATGAGTGTCTGCATTTCTGCCATTATACTTGGTTATAAAAAAATATATTAAGTGCATATATATGTTCAATCATGAGCATATAATTTAAACAATCTGCTGCTGTTGCAAATGAAACCTCGGAGCTTCCTTTTTTTTCCCTTTTGGCATGTTTGCTTAAACTAGTTGAATCACAGCCAGATTTACGGTATAGTTTTGCACAGTTGAAAATACTCCAAAAATAGTGTCCTTTTTAAAGTCGACGAAGGGTCCTATCTTAAAACAGAGTCTGTGACAGGTACGTAGTTGCTTCCTGCTGAACTTTCTTATCAGTCTTTTCTTCCAGTATCTGAGAAACTCGTCCGAGTGTTTTGTGATCTCAGTGGATTCCATCATAAGGAGTAACATCACAGTGGCAATGGTCAGCCCAATCAGCGTAATGGACAGTCTAAGGGGGAGCGGAAGGAAGCTGTGTAATTTGACTGTGGCATAGGCTGACAAAGTTGTGAGCACCATTCCAACGGATATGACGACGGGAAAGTAATAAAACATGGAGCAGTTGATGAAAAGGACGAGAAGTTTTGTTTGAAGATAAAGTTTAAAACTTTTTGTGAATAAAACCTCAGCTGAGGACTTCATGCGATGAACTGGAGTTGGACACATAAGTTTCTTTACCATTGGGATGGAAGAGGATGAAGATGGTTTTACAACTACGGTGGGACCCAGCTCCTCAATAATTTTCATCATTAGCATGGGTGATGAAGGGGCAACCAGGTTTGATGTAGATGCAGCAGCAGCACCAGTATCACCAGGCGTATTACTGTTTAAATTACTACCACTACGACTTACATTTTGTCTATTATCACCGGATGATGTTACAAGAGTTGTTGAGGTAGAACCAAAAGTTGGATGGTGAAGAGGTAAAGAAGAAGTGGAAGCAAGTTGAAGTTGATTATCCAGTTTTGGAGATAACACCTGAAAAAGTGAAGGTTGCTCTCCGCCTGCTCCCATTGAAGAGGAACATGATGATGATGATGAAGAGTTTGACTTTTTAGACTTTTCCTCTTGCTTCACTGAACAATGTCTCTGCTGCCGCTGCTGGTGGTGTAGATTGAGGTGCTTGTAATTTAGGAAACGAGCTACTTGCTCCTTCCCTCTTTCCATCAAAGCCTTTTGCATTTCAACGTTTTCTGACACACTGGAAACATTTTTATCGTAATTGTCGATTCGTTTTTCAGGATGGGCACTAGAATCAGTACTGGGATTTGACTTTTTACCCAAATTTTTTGAATTATCAACTTTAATTTCATTGCTAGGTACACCATCATCCCTACTTGCTACTTTATTATTATTACTTTTATTGCTGCTGACTATGATGATGGTACTTCTATTATTCAGCTTATTATCATTACCACCACCTTTGTCGCCACTACGGCTAGTGGTTTTTTTGGCGGCGGAGGTAGTAAATTTCATGTTTCCTGGTTCCGTTTCACAAGGATATGAAGTACGAAGCACAGCACTCAACTCACAAACGGTTGTCAAACAGATGAGAATGAGATTGAGGGATAAAAGACTTGCATAGAAAGCTGTGAGTCCTTGGAAAAGGCTGGCTGCCAACATGGCGATAATGGGTGATTCACGAAATATTAGTTTCTTCATTAAATAGCTTGCCGGGTCACAGGAAGTCATTAACGGAGTGAGGAAACAGACAAGAGGGACCCCGTTAAATCCTAAAGCTATTGAGTACATAATGAATTCCTCTTTGCTCAAATGGAACCGGGATGAGATAAACGTGTGCTTGAGTGTCAGCATCTGATTTTCCCACTGCATAAGAGATTTCAGAGAAAAATCCAGTTGACGCTGTTGTAGTCGCAAAAGTGGAAACTTGTTAAAAAAATTAGGCCCTCCTGAAAATGAACAAATCAAGTCATAACTTAGCAAAAAAATATATTTGTGTTTGTATGTGAGCAAGTGTATGAGGTGGAGAAAGAACGTGTGTAAGTAAAAATGTAAAAAAGGCAAAGAGCGTATTTGAAGTTTTTTTTTATGGAAAACTTCCGCTAGTTTGGCAAATAACAACTTACACGTATGTAAAATGTACATATGCTTACAGCGTATATTTTGTATAAAAATGTTTATCTGCACAACTTTGCGTTTTTTTTTTTGATAATGGATATGCCTGCGCACAAAATTATATAATACGGCATGTGGAACTCTTTGGGGTGTAATAACCGTATCCTATTTCACTTTATGCACATTTTCGTGGCAATAAGAAACTCTGACTAGGATCCACTTACCATTAACGATACTACCTGTTGTAGACATTGACGTCGTCCATTCCTCCATTTGTTGTGCCATATAGCAGTGTATCTTTGTCAGCCTGAGAGTTTGGGTTAAAGCATAGCAGATATCCTCAGCTTCCATATGAAACGTCCAGATGTGAGCTAGCCCTTCCGTGCAAAATGCCAGTGCAATGGATATGATGACAACATCTACCACCGTAAAATTCTCATCACGGTCTGATGTCAGCAGTTGGTGTAATAGACGATAAATGCTTATTCCCCAAATCACAAGCAGGGCTAAATTTGTCAAAAAGAGTCGTTTGATCTTTCTCCACGGCGTGTTGCAGGGTGTCACTTGAAAAATTTCAACCTCCTTGTTGAACAGGATTGGAACGTTGAGAAAGGAAGAAAAAAAGTTTTGAACTCGGAAAAACGACTTCCACATCATTTTGCTAAGTTTTGTGCTGAGCGAGCTTTGTCGCTCAAAATATATCTGAACGTGTTTTTCTCTCTCTCTATTCTTCACACAAACAGTTACAAAAAATGATAATACCAACAAAAGAAAGATTTTAAGGAAAATACTTTAAAAAATATTATTGTAAATGAAAACGTTTACTTCCTTTCTTGATTTTTATTTGTAGTACTTTTCTGTATAATTTTTAGTATAACTTCCACCGGATCAAATTTTAAACTTTTACTTTTACAATGTTCCATATTATACTGCTGAGCATGCACATGCAAAAAGTTTTAAAATGACGTTTTTATTTTTTATGATTATGATTATATTTCAAAAGGAGGTTATAGGCTACTATTTAAGCCATAATTTTAGGGGACAATTTAAGGACATATATAAATTACTAGTGCAGTGAATGTCATCAGTCTATATTGTAATTGCTACTGGCTGACTGGGACTGGACTGCTGTCGTGGCTAACTATAATTGGGTTTCAACATCTGATAAACAAAAAATTATATGACGTATAGACCTAATAGCCCTTTTACGTATATTATGTAGTTTGGCATGAATACATGTAATGGATATGGATTTTTTTTGGAAAAATACGTTGTTTTTGAAACTACCCTTTACTCGTGTATTGAAAATCATTAAAGTAAACATGCAGTTGGGAATGGAAAAATTATTTCCAACAAATATATCATATCCTTTCATACTATTTATTTGCCATTTAAAAACACTTTTTCTTATTATTATTTATTCTTCCTACTATAAAACATATGTATGTATACATGTGTATACATGCAAAGAAAAAGTGGATAAAAGAAATTGAACTTCTGTCAATACGAACTACAAATGGATTAAAATTTTAAAACGTAAATTTTATACATTTTTTAACGAGTATGTTTGATGTTTCCTATACTAACATATTGCTGCAAAAAAATGTTCCTTTTTTTTCTGTCAAATGGGTCATGTCCATGTTATGTTCATGTAAGATGTAGGTAGTACTTGTAGGTGGATATAATATTTTTCATACATTGTATTAATAGGAAAGGGTTCCAAAGAAGTATACTACTAAAATGCAAGTTCCACAATATAAAGCCTTATTTACAAATGCAGCACGGGTAAAGAATGTGGAAGGAAAACAAGTAATATACGGTAGATATATCCCGAAAAAATAGAAAAAAGCTAGAAATTTATATTACTTTTAGAGATGGAGAAAATTATATGCCTGCTAAAATTTAAAAAGAAAAAAAAGAGATAGTAATATATTGAAATACAAAAATATAAGCTACTAAATATGTAAAAGTGAAACTTAAAGTACGATATTACTAGAAGTTATTTTTTGCTGACGTCAGAACTGACAGTAACGGGTAATTGGAAAAGTTGGCTAAATCAATGTCACCGTGTAATTTACATTCATGAGAAAATAATGACAAATGACGAAACAGTTACCGTAAATAAACACGTAAAAATAAAAAAATATTTGCAATAATTCTAAAAATATACAAAACAAGCTATCAAAACAAGCAGAAGCAGGCTAGATCGTACACGTTTGACCCGATTTCTCAACAGTCTAACTTTTTTTATTCATGTCTTGATAAAGTATATTATACGTATCCACTGAAATAATAATTATATTGTATTCCATAAAAAAATATATCATGTTGCAAGTTGTAAGTATCATTGCAAAACAGAATGAAAACGGAGGCGGTTGTTATTTTTGTTGAGTCATATTTAGAGTTCATATTATTATAGGCATGTGCAATGTTTGTTGGCTCATTATTTGTCAACAACTAAACTAAAAATAATATTTTGTGATATATTAAACGTGCATATTATTATTATTATTATTAGGGTCAACTATTGTTACTTGTTTCAAAATATTTTATTTCAAAATTTATTTTAGAATGAAATAGGAAGCAGAAGGGGCTTTACTGCAGTAATTTATTTCTTTTATATCGTATGCTTTTCCTCATAAATATTTATGTATCAAACACTTACTTTTCTTAGCAACCTGTCTAACCCTTCTTATTTAGACTCC